>MU227701.1:5496067-5511655 GCA_018584345.1 Thuja plicata
CAATATGTGCCTAAGTATAAAAGTGCTTCAAGTGAAAAGTGTGTGAGAGAAGACACTTTTTAATTATAAAAGCAATAGGCAAGGCATTCATTCATCATCGATTGATTTTATTATATTTTGTTTGTTTTCTCCGAGGAGAAGTTTCTAAGTTGTAAATCAAATCCCTTGCTGAGGTATAAGGGTTTGATAGTGAATCAATTTGGCATCTGGAAGATTGATTCTTTTGGAACCATTTCTTCAATTGGTTGCTGAAATATAACCAATTTTGCTTCCTTCGTATTGTTTGCTTGTGACTGGAGGGAGTTATTCATTCTGAGATATGAATTTATTTGTTGAACTGGGGCCTGTAGAAGAGGTCGATTTATATTCTTGGAGGGTGGAATTGTTTCAGAAATTCGAATTCAAGAAGTTTTGTTGGTGAATTCGTATGGGAGTGTTTGTGGCTGAACGCTGTGGATGATTTGTGACAAGGTGGCATTTAAAGTGCTGGCCGTACATTAGAGTTTGAGGAAGTGGCAGTTTGCTATCAAAATGTGGCATCATTATTGCTAGTATATGCCGTGGGAGTTAGTGGTTTCAGTTTTGTATGGGATCGTGGTGCTGGTCTATCAATACTTCAGCCGCTTAGCATTCAGAAAATCAGAGACAGCTGGCATGGGGTTTGGTGTATGGTCGTGGTACAGCACAAAGGCATTAACAATATCAATGCTTTAATGGTATGTTAGTTGGAAAAACATACAGCCCTTACAATTTCAGTTGTAGTGATTGAATTGTTTATTTTCAGAATAAATACAAAGACTATTGTTTGCTGAATGAATACAAGACTGTTGTTTGATGAATTGTTTTTTATATTGAAAAGTTTTCACAAAAACAAAGAGATTGTTTGTAATTTCCAGAATTGCGCCAAATAAGCATTCTGAAATAATTGTGTATGCTGGCTGAGAATTGTCAAACTGAAGATGTATATTTAAATAAAGGAATTATTGTTAGAAATTGTCATCTTCGTGCAAAATAAAATTGAAATAACAGCAGAGCCCTTCGGGCTCATTACATTTCTTGTCCTCCTATCTTCTCCTATAGGGTAATTACTCTTTTTTCCTACTTGTGGTCCTCCATTGCCTATGGGCCTACTGCACAGCATCAGCAAAGCAATAACATCACTCCAACATTTCCATTGGTGCTAAGATGCCCTTTTGGAAAATTGAACCTTAGTCTGCAACTAGAGAACCAAGTGGCCGTACAACCTAACCATAATTCCTTTGACAAAATATAAGATTGTGTTGGTACATCTGCCTTCATAATTTTTTTTAAGAGTATCTAGTCCTTAATCGATTTTAGGAAATACAATTCCCTCGTTAAGCTATTGAAAAGATAATCTTTTTGGAAAAGTGGATATGCATCTTCTATCATGATTGTATTCTAGGGGGCATTTTGTGATAGAAGATGCAGATAGGCATTTGGTTATAATGAATACACCGTATTGTATCAGATAAACATGCTACTAATAATCATGCTCTTCTTTTTGGAAGTCAAAATGTGATCTAGAGAATCACCACAAAGTAAGGATTTAAAAAAGTTATTTGCCTTTCTTGTAAAAATGGTTGGGGTTTTTGTTTGTGGAGCAAGAACTTGACTGGTGGTAAAGAATCAAATATTGTTGTACACATTTTTCTACGTAATTTAGTCCTAAAGCTATGCAGTTCCTAAATCAATTTTAGTAAATAAAATGCTCTGTAATGGCCCCCTTTGCCATTGCCCTAAATTTTTCCGTAGAATCAAAATTTCAATTAAAACAAGAGGTGTAATATAGTCAGAATTATAACTTTACCAATAAAATGTCTTTAGCAAGATAAACCCGTCCTGCAATCATGTTTGATAACATATTTAACATAATTCTACCAAATATCTCTATAAGGGTTGGGGTAACATATAAATGCATATATTACTAATCATTTTAATATATTTAAATGAATCATTTAAAAAGCCAAGCATCAATAGTTCCATTCCCATAATCAACCATAATAGGGGTTAGAGAGGAAGTATCTTAGGGTGCCCTAAATTCACCAAAGCTAAGCCGAAGAGCGTGGAGTATCCAAACTCGACCTCCTGGCCCCAAGTGGCAGGAGCTCTTGTCCATCCAGCATGATGTGTGCTACTTAGAAAGAGAATATGTACCTGCTTCCCTAATCATGACTTCACAATATGATGCCCTAAATCCACTACAACGAAGCGCAAGGGTGCAGAGTATCCAAATTCGACCTCTTGGCCTCTGGTGGTAGCTCTTATCTGTCCAACTTGAGGTGGGCTACTTAGAAGGGAAATATGTACGTGCTGTCCTTCTTAAGGTGCTTAATCCTTACATGGTGGCTTAGAGGAGATTTCAATGAATAAATGATTACTTAGATTAATTATTAATATATTATCATTATAATAAAGGATATATATAAACAGTCACAAAATATTGACAGACTATATGTATTCAATCATATCATTATTTTGCATAGCACAATAAATAATCTCTGATCGATATATGTATGCCTGATTGCCGATGTCTAATGATTACCTTAGTGCTGATGCTGATTTCTTTATTGATGCCTTATTCCAAATGAGGATCTGCTTTAAGTAGCCCTCAAGGGGAGGTGTATGAACGCAATCTGTGGTCAAGAATGTTCTCTTCATAATGAGGTGCCCCTGCTATACTAATCGCTGCCGCTTCATAACTGAATAGATGCTTAAGTCATAGTTAAGATGCCACCTCTGCATAACTGAATTGATGCTTAAGACTTAGCTAACAAAAATATTTTTTTCATTAAAATCACCGATCTGTTGCATATGTGCCTCATCCATGGCATGAGAGTATATCAATTTGTTGCTTCCTTTTGTCTTGTCTGGTTGGGCAATGAAGAAAATTTTGAATTCTTAAATAAGACAATATTCTGTGTTAATTGTGGTGGGGGTATGCCATGCTTTCTTTAAACTAGAACAAATATAACTAATTTTAGGAAGTGGATGTGCATTGTCTTTCACGCGTGTATTCTAGGCAATGTGGTCCATCCACTAAGGCATTGTGACATCATTCTTCTTCATTGACAGTACTAGTTCTTGAGGAAAAGATTGAAAGAGTTAATTGAAGCTATTTGTAGCAATTGTTAGACATGCTTTCTACATAGCTTAGTTGACAAGATGCCTTGTACGTGATATTTGTACCAACAACCAGCTCTACCATGTAATTATCCTCTCTATTTGAAACTCATGGATGCAAATCTCTTTACACACTGAAATAATACCCCACATTGAAAACGGCAACTCTCTTGACACACCACCAGTTTTCCTTTTTTCTATCAGATTGCTTCTCATTATTACTAAAGTTTGAAGTATCTGTAATTTCTCCGAAGGAACAAATTCCCAGTCCACTCTTTTGGTATTCAAATCTGTCGAACACATGAAGTCAAAACTGCATCTTAGAGGTTTTGTTGAACATGCCTTGTGTAGCTTCCATGCATAAATTACTAAATAGCAGTGCATATGATTTCACTTGTGTTCAATTTATTGTCTGGCACTATATTTGCAGCAATATTCCTCAATCTTACAACTACCTGCTCTGTTGTTCTAAATTTGATAAATTGAAAACTAAATGTCTCTGTTTAAATTGACCTTTTTGGTGATCTTCTTAGTCACTGTTTGTGTGATGAATAATTTACCTTTTGTTCCTGCAAAAAATTACTTTCGATGCATTACTTTTTATGTTGATCTACATCCATCCTAAACTGAGTATTAGTTTCAAATCAATTTAAAAACTTCACGAATCATAACCTTTGGGTTGAAACTAGAAACTACTAATAATTAATACGTCTTATTTTACTCTAATGGAGCTGATATTTACAGGATGGCTGGAAGGTCTCTCATAAAATTGCTGAAGCGTTTCCCATCTCTCTTCAAATATTGTATGCCAAAACTCACAGCGAGCTTAGGAAACCCAGGAACACCTGAACATGCTGCATTGGGTGCATGCGCAATGCTTCAATCCAGAACTGTCATGCGGCACATATTGAAGGTTTATAGAAGTGCTGAAGCTGAAAATTTTATTTGTCTCAGTCTTCCTAATTGTTTCTGAGCTTGATTGTCAATATTTCAGGATTGGAGTGCTTTCTCATCATTTGTCTTAGCTTTACTTGGGAGGTATAATTCTTAAATGAGTAGTGCATTGATAAATATCTAGTGGAACAAGATATATCATTGCCAAAGCTATTGTTTTGGTTACAAATCTTTCCTAATTTTTTTTTTTTGTTGATTTATTAAAATAAGATTTCCATTAGATTTCTTAATCCTCTGATATTATTTGCATCAAATGCAGTTCTCATCATGAATCATTGAAAGCTCAAAAAGCCATTAGCGAGGTACAACCAACCTGACAATAAGTTTCAGAATTTATGTTTGACATTATTTAATGTGTACTTAGAAATATAATTGCATTTTCTAAACAGCAAGATGCTAAATCCAATGTCCTTGGCATGTTGTAGCTTTTTATTGGGTTTAACCTTCAGTATACTGGGTTGCCGAGGAACAAATCTGAGTCATTTGACAAGTCTTCCTATATGGGCGTCATCACTCAAATAAGATCCCTCAGTTCTGATATTCAAAATGTGCATTGGCGGTTAGTTTCTTTCTTTTATTAATTGGAACAAGGCTTCATAAATGAAAAAAATTGTATGAATCTTTCTTGTTTTGTTTTTATCAGATATAACTTGATGGCACATAGAATACTTGTGCTAATGGTACTTCCTTCAAAGGACAATTTTGAGTTCTCATCAAAAGCAAGGGAGGAAGTTGCTTGTAAGTTTGTTTTCTTGTTCATTCATACTATTGACAAGGTATAGATGTTGCTTCTTTCTGGTACTCAGAATTATATCTTGCATTTTGAAGATTTAGTTACAACAATTTTAAAGGGAAACAATTTATGCCATAGAAACAGGAGGGCTTTCATCAGATTAGATCAAAGGTACAATTTGAATGTAAAGGAACTTTAGTAGGGCATCTCACTGTCATTATTGACTTGTGCTTGTTCAAGCAGTCATTGGAAGTCAAGTTCGATGCTGGTGGCTAAGCATATTTTAAATTTTTATATCTAGATCAATATTTTCTGAATTTCTTGATTAGCTTGAGCCTTGAACTTATTGACTACTGAAATAAAATTATTGATTTTCATGTATCAATTTGGCCCATAGATTGCTGACAAAGCATATACCATTCACACAACAGAAGATTTTGACATCATTTTCATGCTGAAAACAAATAGTTTGCAACAATATCCAGAGAAATTTTTCTGACAAAGTTGAAATCTTTTTATATAAATTCTGTATACCAGAACTTCTTTGAGACTCAAGAATCATGCTTCATTGTGAAATTCAATCCTTTTTGACTTCTGTTCTGAAAGCCAGGCCTTGGGGTTTGATATGAAGAATTAAGAAACCTACCTGTATCGTAAAGCTGAAGTTGTAAGTGAATGTGAAGAAAATTCTGATCATATTTTGTCAATATTATTGTCACTTTAATGTGCTCCTTAATTGATAGGTTGTGAGTTGATATGCCATGCAGCAACCACTCATGTTTTGCATCATAGTGAATGATACATTTAAGGATGGCTGGACAAGTTTTTAGAGAAAAATATATTTGGAGTTTCATGCTGTTTTCTTGTGGTAATGCTTGTTTTTTAATGACCATCATGCTACATTATCATTAGGTTGAATTTTCACCTGTCAGTAAACCAGAATTTTTGTTTTGCATTTTCACGGTTATGGGGAAATACATTCTCTTTATTATTATTATTGAGCAAGTGCAATCTTTGGAATGCAGCACAGTCGAAAATTGAAATGCTTTTTATTGAAATGCTTTTTACTGCTATGCCCATTAGCATTGGAGTGTTTATTTCACAAGTGTATACCTTTTATATATACTCTCCATTCACTTGTTTTCTCCCATTTATTGCATGTTTCCTTCACATGATTTTTCAATAAATTTCATCTTTGATGTGGTGTTTCTAGAATTTCTGCTCATTTGTTCTCATGTGCGAGTATGCAATTACCTATTTCTTGTACTGGGATTAATCAGTCACCCATTTTAAACCTTTACACCACCTTATGGTTTTCTCCAAAATTATTCTCAGTAGTACATTCTAGATCGGTTTGGAGTCAACTCTTGGCAGATTTCCAATAGGATCAGTATTGGTTTATCATATTATGTTATATCTCCCACTTCAGTCTAATAGGTACAAAATGAAATTTTGTTGGCCCTGTACATCAAAGAACTCTTTATGAATGGTGACAAGGGTGTATGTTGGAACTATGGCAGTTGGAGTTCAGAAAACACTTGCTTGTAAGGATATATAACTGATTTTAAGACAAGATTATGATGTTTAGGCTTATCGACAAGGATTATCAAAATGATACTCTTCTTTCAGCTCCTTTTTGAATTTTAAAAAATTTAATACTCTCTAACTTGTTATTTGTTCATGTGCAATTTCAGATGCAGTGTTTTTGTTTATGTGTGATTTCAGATCCAGTGTTCTGAGATTTTACTGCTTTGAGTTGGACATAATCTTTATCATTAATATGTCAGGCACGTCAATATGAGATTATATCATTTTTTTTGTTTTTCTCGTAGGTCACTTCTTAGTGCATCTCAAGAGCCATCTTCCTCCTGTAAGGGTTCTTGCAGCTGCTTCACTTGTTCTTCTTCTGCAAGCATCTCCCTACAAGAAATCAATTAATGATAATTTGCAATCCAGTTGTTTAAGTTTAAATGTAGCTGTTGAATCTTCCCTTGAGGATGCTCTAAATCCTATTATCACAGGGGAAAGCTTTTTCAAGGACATACTTAATGGTTTGTCCTATGATCACATTTTTGCTGATTCAAATAACACATCTGGTGGAGGAAACAATATCACACAGAGCATTAGGGATAAATCAATTAATGGATGGTTTCAAGCATTTTATGACCCATGGCCACGTTCAAGGAACTGGAGCTCACTCTTGTGGGGAGGTGCATTTCTACCCAGCTTTGCTAAATTATTTAAACGCCTTGTTCAAGAGTGTGGTGAAACTGTACTGCAGGCTTTGCAGAACCCTTTAGAAGAGTTACTTATTGCTACAGAAGAACGGGACAAGCAGTGTCTAGCTTCTGAGGTTTTGGCAGGTCTTTTGCATTCTGATGTAAGCTTAATTTTAGAAGCATGGGAAAGTTGGCTATGTACTGCACTTCACAAGGTAGTACGCCAGCCAACTGTTGAAACAAATACAGAATGGGCTACATGCGTGCGGTTTGCAGTTACTGGGAAAGGAAGGGATGGGAAGGCTATACCATTAATGCGTCAGAAAATTTTAGAATGCCTTGCAGAACCTTTATCTACGACAGTTGCTACTCACATGGTGGCCAAACGGTATACTCTCCTATCTGCTGCATTAATAGAGACTAATCCTTCCTGCATGCCAGCTACAGAGATAAATTTGCAAGAGAACTTATTAGAGGAAGTTCTGATTTGCATGGGCCATTCTGCTGCCCAGGTAAGATCACCTTAGAATTTTGTTTGGGTTTTGTTCATCATTGTGTTTGCAAATGAGTTGGGTATACCACTATTGTTTCTGGATTTTTGATTGTCTTAAATTTCACTGTTTCAGACAACTTTACATTGTTTCATGAGGTCCATTTTTCATGTTTTTCTTGTAACGTTTCTTTTTTCACATTGACTTTGAATTTATAGTAGCACCATGGGTTTAAACTTTAAAGTGTACCAATGGTCAATATCATGTAAATTCAATGCTTTCTTTTATCATGGACATGGGACTCATAACATTGAAATATTTGGTAAAAAATTTGGATAAAAAGCCTCTATAGGCTTATATTTTTTGATTTGTATGGAATATTTAAATGGTGTAACTGAGCAATTTAATCTAGTGCAACATATAATTCATCTCCAACCAATAATTTCTATTGACGGGCCATTTTCCATCTTCTCATTTGACAAGATAATCACTTTTAAAGGCTGCAAGCCCAGAATAGAAAATCTATGAGAAAATTTGTACTAAATGAGATGCAGTTTGTGGCTGAGGTAGTCAAAAGGTAGGATCATTTTGAAAAATTCTTGATCCATCTCAAGATGAGAAAAATGTTTAATAAGGCACAATGGAAGTTTGAGGACAAATGCAATGGACAAGGACAATATAGGTATGAAACCAGGCACCAATTTAGTGGTAGCAATGAGTAATGTTCAAATCTTGAGAGATCAAAGCATTGTTTAGTCCCTACAGTGAATGAGATGCAGTTTGTGGCTGAGGTAGTCAAAAGGTAGGATCATTTTGAAAAATTCTTGATCCATATCAAGATGAGAAAAATGTTTAATAAGGCACAATGGAAGTTTGAGGACAAATGCAATGGACAAGGACAATATAGGTATGAAACCGGGCACCAATTTAGTGGCAGCAATGAGTAATGTTCAAATCTTGAGAGATCAAAGCATTGTTTACTCCCTACGGTGAATGTCCTAACTTATAGAGTAAACAAAAATATAACAATGAACATCAATACAGTAATTCAGGAACAACACATCAATATGGCAGAAAGATATAACTTTATTATCAACATGTAATGTGTACAACAATAGAGTCCCTCAATTCCTGATACAAGCTAGAAAATATAACACTCGACGGTTGGTTAAGAACACCAACCACCGACAAGTAACAACCACTCGAGAACTATAATCCATTACATTGCCATTTATTAAACAAACATTATTTATTCTTATCGGCAAAACTGCAGCCATATTAGTCCCCCCAAAAAGGAAGTCTTCTTCTAGATGACGGAACAAGAATGGAGCTGATGAATCACATCATCTACTATTGAGAATTAGGGTGAAAGGACGTCTAACGTAATGTACAACCACTCAACACTGTATGACACCAACATCCCGTATGAGCACTCAACAACGTACTGCACCAACATCTCGTATGGCCACTCGACACCATACGACATTGACGCCTTGACATGCTTACACCGTACGCCCTACGGACCACTCCTTTATCTGTACATCACTGCAATCACCGTACAACCTTGTACTTCCATACAGAAACCATACATTATTCTCTGTCTCATAGTATACATTGTACAACTACCTGGCTGCCACCCCTTCCGTACAACAACAATTCTTTGTTCGTCAGTTGAAAGGGTTGGCAAGGTGTTTTGGCAGTAAGGGTGTCTCGCAATACCTTGGCAGGAGGAGTTTGGCAGTACCTTGGCAAGAGTTTGGTAGTAGCTTGGTAATACCTTGGCAGTACATATTTTTTGGCTTCTTCAACATTAGTCTTGGCTGCCCCTTGACACCCGTAAGGGGTGTTGCCCTTGACCCCCTTTTGATTTTTGAAGTACACACTACAATGTTGAATTTGCGCAATACAAGTCATTTTCTACACTCTTGTCATTTGTCTTCCCAAATATTACTTGATGTATACTTGACGTCTGGAAGACGACTTTTCTTTTGGAGGGATGTAGTCGGCATACAATGCCTATTGTTATGTTTGATAATATTGGTTATCCGTCAATGTATTAATTGTCCGTATTAAGTTGGTTGTCACTCTCAGGTGGTTGTATGTGTTGGTTGGTTGACGATTGTGTCTCTCTTGGCAATCGTCAAATCCTTTAAATATGTTGTATATTGCCAAGGAAGGGAGTATGGTAGAGTTGGATGAATTGTAATTCTTGGCCGACCATCTCTGGTCTTTTTCTCTGTAATGAATTCATGAGCCAATAAAGATATATTTTACTCCTGTATCTGGTACACACTGCCATTTGTATTATTATTTCATTCCTATAATTTACCAGTTATAATAGTAAACTATCATGAAGACCAATATTGATAGTGCTTAGTAAGATATAGCATAAGCACAAGCCAACTTGTTCTACCAATGGAGATGAATATTGTTTATTGAAAAATCAATCAAAGATAGGAAGAGCCTAATTGACTGGAGGGGATCATCAATGCTAGTAGGTGACATTGAAAGTGCCATAGTTTAGAGGTAATGGCAAGGAAGTCATGTCAGATGTTGTAATACATGTGGAACATTCTCAATTACAATTGCTGAAATCAATGAGCTGCTGGATAAAGTATTTTCGAGCAACCTTGCTAGGGTTGGAAAATGTTTGGTATATGGAATAAGATTAAAATAGTGTAATGCATAGTGAAACTGTAATTGAGAAAAGCTTTTGATAAAGAATACAAATTTCTTAATGACTTTAAGAACTTACAATAAGTGATTACAAGAATTATTTTCTCAGTTAAAGAACTCTGTTTTTAATTTAGTGTAAAAAGAGTTTCTGAAAGGGCTCCAACCATTTTACAAACTAACAGAGGCAGTGAAAGGTCGACAAGACATCAACAAAACTACTGCAAAACTGTTATCAGAGAAACAGACCTAAGGACAAGCAAAAAAGCCACACAAAGGCTGTGGAAGACAGACAAAACTAAACAACCAAGTAATTACAACTGGGTGAAGGCCATTTCAGCCTCACTTTATTCCTGTAGAAAATCAAGATGCTTATCGATAAAATTAGTGTCCTCTGTAGTCCTTGTATCTATAAAATTAATGAAATTTGTTGCTGGATTATACAAGAGAGTTTATTGAAGGTTTGCGATTGAATACATTATTAGGATGAAAATACTGCCACCTATTAGCTAGAGTACCATTAGTGATTTTAGTGATGAATTATTAGGGAAGAGAAAATAAAAAACTGAGTGCTAAACGAAGGTGCCAAGTGAATCTCAAGGAGCAGATATGACCTTTGTTTTATAACAACTGTGTAGAGGGACATGATAATAATACATAAGGATTCAAAGTAGAAAAATAGAAAGTATCAGAGAGAGAGAGCAGATCAACAGAAAACATTTGATGATCTTAAACTGTGAATAGTGCCAGATTTATACAATGCAAAGGAGTTGTTACCACTGGTAACAATTAGGTAACCAGTAACTGGTAACAATCAGGTAACTGGTAACTGGTAACAATCAGGTAACAGGTAACGTTTATAACTGTATTACGCCAACATTCACCCCCTTAATACATTGATCCTGGAAACATCAAATAACTACAACCTTTGAAACCCAATTAAAAACATCGTCATAGACAATTTCAACTCGGTTGAATTCCCCACTATGCATTTCACTTGTTACAAGAAAAAGATTCTCTTTTCTCACTGGATGATAAGCTTTCAATAAACAAGTCTTTAAATAGACATTAAACAAATCAATGTCTACTACCAGGCGAGTTTGTGCAATATCCAAGGGATAAATGATTACTAAGGTAGTGTATCCTGTAGCCACACTTACTAAGAAATTACTTGGAGCCTTGGCAAAAATACTTCTTATGGAGTTGAATACTAATAGATATAAGCATAGTTCTATAAATATCCTTAAAGGAAAAAATAAGTGCTGCAGATGAGTAATAGTGAAGCAAACTACTGCCATTTTCCCTCTACAGAAAGCACACTCTCATTTATGATAGTCTTGAGAATGTAGTCCATCAATCCCTTGAACCTTTTGTGTTTTCCTCCTGTAATGGTGAGATTTCTCTCTTGGGTCTGCAAGAGCAATTTGATCCTCTATATGGGCCACAATTGTATGTGCTACCCCTCCCATTAGGGCACCTACCAATAGACGTGTTGGAAAATTTGTTGATGCTTCTGCCCTACTTATTAGTACCATATCTCGTTGTCTCCTCAATACAAATATATTATTAATCAGAAACTAATTCATTTACACAGCTTTTTCCATTGTATTTTGTTGCATTGACCATTTGCATTTTTCACCAATACATTTGAAATAACCAAATGTTAACTTATGAGAATGTAGATATGTCGTTGGTCATTGCATGCTTTTAAGCACGAATTTCTTTCTAAATGCCATTCCATGGTGCACAAAAAATTCAGATCATCAAAACTTTCAACGCGAAAAATAATAATTTACTTTGCAATTAATATTTCCACGGTCAAGCACATCTATTTGGTATCATTTTGCACAACATTGTTGAAACTCCTTCAAATTTCTTCTCTGGTCTTCTACACACAGCTCTTCTCAACACGGCTTCTTTAACTTTTGCAATGCTTTTCAATGGCCCTTCAAAATATAGATATCAACACCTTTAATTGCATCTATCACAGTTTCAAAACAGCAGTGGCTTTCACCACAGTTGGTAATATCCCTTTCAGTCGGCTAAATATATTTTGAAATTAATTATCCTTGAGCATTCTGTTCCAACTTAGATACTTGCATCTGCTTAAATCCAAAAAACTGCAATACAAAATATTCTCATGACAACCATAAAATCTTCTACAGGAATCATATCGTCTATAGATTTGAAATGAAATAATGAACATCAGCAGAACAAAAGTATCGGTCTCAAGAGCCTTAAAATAGAACGGGTGAAATTTGGCATAGAATTCAGAAATATGAGGTTTCAGCATCATGCTTTGAGAAGGCAAATGACCTTCTCTGTAGCGAGGGCTAAACTGCATGGGAAATGAAGCAGAGGCCACTGACATGCTTGCTGCTAGGCAGGGCCAAGGGTTTCTTGTTCAATGCTGCCAATCGCTACCATGACCTCGTGGAATGGTATTTGCATTATGGAAAATGTATGCCGGCCAAGTCAGAAGAAGGCAGTTTCAGCAGCAGTGCAGACATTGTGCTTACATTATTCTCATACCCAGTGATATGATCGCTCTGCTACCACATATCAGAGAGAGAGCAGATGAACAGAAAACATATGATGATCTAAAACAGTGAATAGTGCTAGATTTATACAATGCAAATGAGTCTTTACCAACTGGTAACAACTAGGTAACTGGTAACTGTATTATGCCAACAGAAAGGACATGGACATTTGGTGCACGTCTTGTATCCCAAAAGATCATATCAGTGTGACCCATCTCATCAAAGTGTTGCTAGAGGAAAAGAAAGTGCCTTCGATAAACTTGGTAGGCAATTATTGCTAGGTATTGGACAAGGTAGGAGGCTGTCTTTAGTTATGCGTCCTCAGGGGTTTGGGTGAGAACCTAGATGCTCAAGCAATTTGGGGAATTCGAGGGCACATCCTCTTTTTCCCACAATTGAACAACCTGCTGCATTCAGTACATTAAAATAAAATGTAACTTTTTAAAGAAATGAATGCTTAAAACCTCTTAAAGATAAAATGGGGAGGATTATCATTATAAATTCAGCACATTGTCTTCACCTGTTAAAATTTCAGCTGGTTTTGGTTTTCTAGTTTTGTAGACATCCCCAAAATTTTGGAAAATTTAGCTATTCCTGAAATTCCAGAAGGTTTTAGCTGTCCTAGAAATCATGTTCCCACACCCTCATCCTAGGTTTTAGACATCCCTGAAATCTGGGAAAACTTAGTCCTCCTTGAAATTCCAGAAGGTTTTGGCTGTCCTAGAAAACATGTTCTCACATCCTCATGCCTCCTTAGGTTAGAAACTTAAATTCTACTAGTAATGAATAATACTAGACTTAGAATGAAGTAGCTAAGAAATGTGTAATGCCTCCTTTCTAGGCCACGGGAAAGGAGCAGAGGGTTGACCTATCACTTGAGTTCCTGTAGGTCAACGGTATGGTTAGGGGACTCATTTCAAGGGTCATGGATTGTGTTACCGGATTCGTGTCTGGGACCTTGGATCCGGGTCTGGGTCCGGATTCTCGTCCCGGTCCGTGCTCGATCCGGGCAGGGTCCGGATGGATCCGTGGCCCGCAGATCCAGACGGACCCACAGGTCCGAATCCGGACCCTGCCCGGATCCCGCACGGATCGGGACGAGAAAATGAGGATCCTCGAGGATCACATGTGGATCCGCGCGAATCCACAGGGACCCGCAGCCAGCCAAGATGTAAAGTGGTAAAATTAAGAAGTTTTTTTTGCCTTTAGAAATAACTCTCAGAGCCTTTATAAAATAATTAAAATTTGGGGTGAAAACTGCGCCAATAAAAGTGGGGAAAAATTAACCTTCGAGTCTTATTAGGCTCCATATAGAAGATGATGATGATGATGAAGAAGAGAATATCAATAAATTATTAATCCATTAGTTGAACTTCAAACAATGATACTTGAACTGATGTTATGATTTAATTTTAATGTTTTGAATCTTTGAGATTTTGCATTGATCAATGATCAAGCATCATAGAATCATACTATGAAATGATTTAGTTTTAGAATTATGTATATTTCTCTTATTTTTTGTATATATAATGCATATATATATATATAAAATTATATATATATACACTCACGAACCCCTACGAACCCAAACGGCAAAATTTTTTTTTCGCGAATCCACGAACCGGATTCACGAGCCCGAATCCGTCCCCGAACCCGAATCGGTAACTTAGGTCATGGAGCTTTGCAGAGGCTCTGTGAGCTGTTTTGGACCTTAAGACGACAATTCCTACATTTTAAGATGGTCTCCTATATTTTAGGGAAAACTGACAGTTGACTGGATGATCACCTTGGGGACCATGGAGCAGAGTAGGATCCTTGTGAGCAGTTACAGGTGTTTGGAGAGAGGTTCCTATATTTTAGGGCAAGTCCCTACTTTTTAGGAGAAACTGCCAGTTAGCATGCAGGACTAAGGCAACATCAGTGTTCACAGTGCTTCAGTCGAAAGTTCAGAGTCCAGATTTGGAATTTATGAATAATTTGGGAAATATTTTAATATTTCCTAAATTGGTTGGAATAAATAAATAATGGTAATGTTACTTTATATTATTATAATAAAGTAACAAGTTGGGGCCTCCCTTGTGCCATGATGCTTAGGAGACACGAGTTAAGTTGTTTTTAAAAACAACTTAATTTTATTAATAAGGGAGCCTAAGGGAGATATAAGGAAAACAAAAATTTAATTAAAAAAAATGCATGGCAACCCAAAAAACGAAGTAGGGTGTGAGGCCAATAAAGTGACATGTTGGACGCCATTTTGGGCATCCTTGAATCATTTTTACAATCAACTTTTGGAGATTGAGCTCTGCGACCCAATTCACCAGCTTTGCAACTTTGAGGAATGAAAACTCCTTGAAGAATAGGTGAAATTGGACGATACCCCAATTCACAGGATGGAGGAATTCACCCAGAATTCCTATTTGGACTTCAATTTAGATTGAGTTCAGTATTTACAGGGAACTTGTATGCACATCGAAGAGGTTTTTCAGTTTCTTGAAGGCAATTAAGGCAGCCATATCTCTTTCCAGCCCTGGGATGGCCTCTCCTAGCTTGTCGTACCACTTTGGAATAATTCATACGTCATTGATTAGGGTTGGAATAAGAAAGGGAATTCATTGTCAGCATTAGCAATCAACAAATAAAGTGATTTATCAGACTTATCCAGGCATATGTGTTAACATATTGTTCGTTCGTGTTTAACTATGCATATATTATATATATGTATATATATATATATAATATTAATAATAATTGTTAATATATATATTTCTCTGATAAATATATATTGGAACGAACTCATATATATATATATATATATATTAGTTATTAATAAATGATAT
>MU227701.1:5523369-5533419 GCA_018584345.1 Thuja plicata
GTGGTATCCCCTTTAAATCTTTATAAGTCCATGCAAAAACATCCTTATACTCCGAGAATATCTTGAATGCGGCCGCTTTTAATACGGGGTCCCAGTCATCTCCTAATAAGATCATTTTTGGATCCTCCTCCTTTCCCAAATTCATTTCCTTTAGATTTGGTTCCTCGTACTTTATAACTTTCTCCCCAAACTGATGCACTGGTATTCTGTCCATGTTTGCCATACCTTCATTATACTCTCTGTATTCTTGTGGATAAGTTTCATTTTCCTCTATTTCCAGGATTTCCAACACGTTACACTCAGGTCGAAAGATCTCATAATCTTCCATCTGCCAGTGGAACAACCCGTTGAGAGAACTGGTCTCATCCTCTGAACAGTCTCCAAGTCGTAGAACCCCTTCCCCATCCGGTTCCATCTTGGTATTCTCGTCATTGTTGGATTCTGAATTAGATACTACGTCGTGGCTTATAGCCTGATTCTTCAAGTCAATGATATACTTTTTCCCTTCTTTCTCGATGGAGATAGTATTTTTCTTCCAATTGTGGTCCGCTTTTGCCAATATGAGCCATCCTCTTCCCAGTAATGCATCATAACCCTTTTTCTCCAGTGGTATCACCATGAAGTCCAACAGGAATTGTTATGTCCCGATGACGACTTTTTGTCCTATCAAGGTCCTCAAGGGTTTTATTCCGTGTTGGTCTGCCCCTACCAAGTGGAATTTTGGTGGCCAGAGAGTTGGCTTGCCCAATGTCTTCCACGTTTCTTCTCGCTTGCCCAATGTCTTCCACGTTTTTGGATAAGCATTTTAGTATCAAGAGTAATAAGCAAAAGGATAGCCACGTTTAGAAATTCATTCTACAAGCTAGCAGCCAGACAGCCTGTCTGGCTGCACGTTCAGCAGGTTAGTAAATATCCACCTAGGCAGCTCCCAGGAAGGTAGCTCAACGTTTTGTGTTGAATCATCTTATGTGTTGGTATTGCGTGGAAGAAGATCTAATGTCGTGTTAAAGAGCTGAGACTGAGAAACGATTAATATTCACAGTGGTCTTTTATCTGGAAAAAACGTATCTGTATATGTTCAGCCCGTATTAAGTCTGGACTTGTTATTTGATTGGTAAACGTCATGGTGCTGGGTAACGTGATTGATGCTTGGTTGTTTAAACAACTGTATGCTGGGTGTCAGGTCTGGTCATGCACTAGCTGCAGTGTGTTGGAGTATCGTAGGTGAAGAATCTTGGGTTTGTGATTGACGTCAACTCCTGGTTATGTGAGCTTGTTTGAACCACCGGACAACATCTACGGCTATCAAGGAGACGCCTAAGTTATCAACGTGGTGTCTTAACTTCGAGCAGAGGTATTGAAGAGGACGACTGTAACATTGCAGTTCGCTGCCATACATCTATACAGGCGGCGTATTCTGGAGTGTCCTCGCACTGGCATGCCAGCGCGACTGTAGCAACATGGTGATAATATAGAAGAGTATACAGTCCACTGTGGTTAAACTCGGAACGGTTAACCAACAATCCCGTGGTGGCAGCCTACATCACACACATGAGATAGCAGGGACTCGGAAGGGTAGTTCCGTCTCAGGAAAGCATTGTCTTATATGCCACGAAGCAGAGTTGGTGACTACAACCTCAAACGCAGGCAGCACATGTATGTATCGCTGCTCATTAACAGTGTAATCCCACACAACTATGGAGTTGAATATTGAAGGTGCACACTAATTCACCCTTATTTGTTAATATCTTGTATTGAGTGCTGTATGAATCTTAAGCAAAGCCTCTAATTGATGAATCATACACTATTATAATTTGCATGCAAACTTGTATGACATTTATACGAATTGCAAGCATACATAAGTTCCAGATTGAAACTGTTAAGAGAAACAAACTCAGAAGTATATACATTCACCTGTATAATTTGGAAGTCAAAATATTGTGCAGTCATTATCTAAATAGATCAGTTAGTAGCATTACAGACAATTGGTTATCTGTTATTCTGAAACTATTTATTGCAAGTAAATTGGGGGGCATAAATCCTGAGAGTATCAATCAGAAAACAAGGGAAAACGTAGTAAGGATCATTACATCAAGTGGGAGTTCTGAAGAAGAAACAACTTTGGATGAAGTGGAGATTCATAGCACGCCTTTGAGTCATCATGTTGATCACAAAGTGGAAGCAGGTACAACCATTGATCAGTCCATTGGAGATGTGGAAAACAAAGTACCAAGTTATGACCATGGTTCTGAAATTTTTAAATATTAGTAACTTAATTTCTCTTTCTCAAGATATGATAGCCTTTGATCAAAAAGAGGACAATGATTTGCATCCTACATTTGAGGGTACACATGGTGCAAGCATGGATGAAGATGATGGGAATGATACACCTCATTATAAATCAGATTTTGTGTGTTTTGGGGCAGCATATATAGAGCATTGTAAAAGACTAAATGAAGATTGGTTGTATAGAGCTACCCAAGCAAAGTTGCTTGCTGCCCAAGCAAGACAACATTTGCAAGAGGTCAAGGAAAGACGCAATCAGCTTGATAATGCAAGAAGACAAAGAGAGTCATACATCAAATCCTTATTTCTTCCAGGGGGGGAAAGTATACAGGTTGAGAAAACAAGGGAAGATCTCATAGGCAATGAGACAAGGGCTGAAATTAGTCTTAATTTTTCAGAATGAGGGTAGCAGTGATGTATTCCACCTTTCACATAACATTACTACTAATAGTTATGAAGGAAGTCATGGTACCTTTCCTACTATCGATGGACTAGATGAGGCAAGTAAATCAAATGATAAATCATAATATTGATGATGTCTCATGTTTGAGGACTGAATTTACACATATTGATACAACTGATGTTGATTGATATGAGTTGCCTACTTCAGAATTTCCAATAGGGGTAGTTGATCATCCGCATGATGGTGGTAATGATTTTGTTGATGTCTCTCTTAGTGGGCTAGTCACTCTAGAGGCATCTTTGTTGAGTAGTGATGGTATACCTACTTCATTTTTGAGTTTGTCATCTATATCCTTTAATATGGCAGCAATATCTTTGTTGATTGATTACTTTATAATCTTCGATTCCTTATGGGCTAGTGGCTGTACAAGCTGGAATCATATAGCACTCCCTAAGTTGACATTGACTACTTAAATGATACAACAGTATGGGAGTACTGAGAGGTATCTTTTGGATAGAGATGGAGTATGGGGCGATTTCCTTGGATTTGCACTGGTTGGATGACACGTTTATCATGTTGGTTGTTGGTCTGAGTTATGACAGCGAGACAAGTTGGCCACTTGTGTTGGTTTTTGGGCACGTGGGAGACCATTTTCGCATTGTCTTGATGTTCTACTTACATGGATAGTTATTTGACGGTGATCGGTTGAGATAGTCCTACATCTCATATAGTAGGCTCTATATCTTGATGTGGGATCTGGGTATTGATTTGCTTGGTACATTATTTTACATGGATCCCCATAGGTTGCTTCATGGTTTGTGGTGTTTGGGTATTTTTATCAGAGTGGAGCCGCCGGTTGTATCGATGGAGCCAAAGGTCGGGCTTAGGTTCTACAACATGATTGGTAGTTTATTGGGGATGATTAGTAGTTTATTGGGTGCTAGTCCTTGTACAAGTATCACAGAGTTGATGGACTTTGTACCCATGGCAATATTCAGTCAGGGTTATATGGAGCATTTCAGGATTGGTAACTGTAGGGTCGAGCTTGTTGACTCTATACCAACTTCTTGTCGTGGTTTGATCTTCCTCACATAAGGGTCATCGAGGTTTATATGCTATGGTTGAGCATGTTATCCTTTCAGTTACCCAGGATTGCAGCAGATGTCGAGATTATTGTTATGGAGCTCATTGAGATGCATTGGCAGTATGAGTTTTACAATTACATTCAGAGGGGGGCAGTGTCAGCATGGTGGTCTCTTTTTCAGATCGGTTTGGAATCCTAGCATTGACATGTGTAGTACATTCCTCTAGTGGATCCATGACGAGTTTCTTCACTTTGGGTGTATCGTTGTTTATATCAGAGAAGCACAACCGATTGGTGGAGCGTGTCTCAGATTGGTATGGGATCCAGGAATTGGTGTTCAGTGTGCGGGTGTAGATTGCTCGAGGACAAGCAATCTCCGGGAAGGAAGGACTATAATGCCCACTTTCTACGCCATAGGAAATGAGCAAAGGGTTGACCTAGCACTTGAGTTCCCATAGGTCAACAGTATGGTTAGGGGACTCGTTTTGATCATTTTGAGGTTCATGGAGCTTTGCAGGGGCTCTGTGAGCTGTTTTGGACCTTCAGACAACAATTCCTACATTTTAAGGCAGTCTCCTATATTTTAGGGAGAACTGGTAGTTGACTGGATGACCACCCGGGGGACCATGAAGCAGAGTAGGATCCTTGTGAGCAGTTACAGGTGTTTGGAGAGAGGTTCCTATTTTTTTGATCAAGTCTCTACTTTTTAGGAGGAACTGCTAGTTAGCATGCAGGACTTAGGCAACATGAATGATCACAGTGCTTCAGTCGAAATTCAGTTCTGAGTCCAGGTTTGGATTTTATGAATAATTTGGGAAATATTTTAATATTTCCTAAGTTGGTTGGAATAAATAAATAATAATAATGTTACTTTATATTATTATAATAAAGTAAGAAGTTGGGGCCCCCCTTGTGCCATGATGCTAGGAGACATGAGTTGTTTTTAAAAACAACTTAATTTTATTAATATGGGAGCCTAAGGGGGTTGAGGGAGACAAGGAAAAATAAAAATTTAATTAAAAAAAAAATGCAAGGCAACCCGAAAAATGAATTAGGGTTTGAGGCCAATAAAGCAACATCTTGTAGGCCATTTTGGGCATCGTTGAATCATTTTTACAATCAACTTTTGGAGATTGAGCTCTGCATCTCAATTCGGCAGCTTTGCAACTTTGAGGAACGGAAACTCCTTGAAGAATAGGTGAAATTGGACGATACCCTAATTCACAGGATGGAGGAATTCAGCCAGAATTCCTATTTGGGCTTCAATTCAGATTGAATTCAGCATTTACAGGGAACTTGTATGCAGATTGAAGAGGTTTATCAGTTTCTTGAAGGCAATTAAGACAGCCATGTCTCTTTCCAGCCCTTACGTGGCCTCTCCTAGCCTGCCATACCACTTCGGAGGCAATTCGGATATCAAATAATTCATACAGCAGTGGATTAGGGTTGGAATAAGAAAGGAAATTCATTATCAGAATTAGCAATCAGCAAAAAAAGTGATTTATCAGACTTATCCAGGCTTATGTGATTGATATGAGCAATTCTTGGTGGAAAATTATGCAAATTCAGTGATCTTGCCTGGGAGCCTGGAAGAATCAGTAGCAGATTTGTCAATTCTTTCAATAATTGTTTTTGATAATTATAGTTGAAGCAAATAAATCTCATTGGAGGCATTAGTTCTACTTGGACGCCATTATTTAGCAGCAAATCAGAATTTCATCCAATAAAACACTCACTTCCAGGCTAGGTGTTGGACGCTTAGTATGTTTGTCCTTCTGATGAAATAAATCTTTCAAAATTGCAATAATTGTTGTGCTGTTATAAAATCAGAATTGTGAAATTGTTTATCAGTCATTTATTTTCTTATATTTGCATTCAAATTTATTCCTTCATTGAAAACCAAACAAGCATTAAACCTAAACAAATCCCTTGAAACAAAATGCAAGTCAAAACACCAAATAATATCCCCTAAAACTCCAATCAGCAAGTGGAAAAATCTGAAAATCTCAGCTCAGGGCAGAAAGGGGATCTTTCAAATTGGCTGAAGCTTTAACATAAATATGTGATATCACTGATAGAGCTAAAGGATGTAATATACCATGAGAATTGCAAGCCATTGATTAGATAGGGCCCTTTGACAAGTTTGTGGTCAAGAGCCCAAAAAAATCTCACAGACTTTAGTAATGCAATGTTTCCATAGTGATGTTGGTGTAGTGAATGGTCACTTCATTAATCCCATGCAGGTTAAGATTTCAGCTCGTCAGATCAAAAATCAATTTGGCCTGGAAGGAAGCAATAACGAAGGAGAATGAGTCAACTGAAACTTCTGCACATGAATAATTGAATTGGCAAGCCATACCAATATTGGTGGTGTGACAATGGTCCAAATTATCCATTGAGTGAAGCTTTTGTGCAAGATGAATTTGACTAGGCATTGGCCATGCTTAATGTTCCTTGCAAGGCTTCTATGACAAATGTGCAAAAGATGGTAGGAAGTATGACCCTTCCATGAGTATAGAGGGATGATCATATAGGCCACTATTTGGGCAAGGGATATTCATTGGCATCTTTGGCATTCCATGGGAAGTAAATGCTCAAGTGTTTTGGGAGGTAATGGCTGGACAGCCATGGAATAGGTGATAGGAAAGCACTACATTCCTCCCTTGTCCTCAAATGAAGAACAAAACCTAATAGAGGATGGAAATAGGTGAATTAATGGACATCAATTCAAATATGAATGGAAGATATTGCTAAATATGATATGTTCATTGGTGGTTGAGGTGAATAGACAATCCGACATACTTGTTTGATTGGCTAGGTACATGGGTGGCTTGGACCAAGGTGTTTTGTATGCATGGGTTGATGTGATGTTGGGCAAATTGCATGAATTCAGTACATGCATAAGGGTTAAGATATGGCTAACAATGTAGTTGGTACGGTGGCCTATATGACGATGGTCAATTTTTGGTGAATATGTCCTAGAACATAATTTGAACAAGATGAAGCCACATTGTTCATGTTTAAGCATCAGAATTTGATATTAGTTGGCCAAATAATTGTTGTATAACTCCCAATTGATTGACCTTCCATTTTAGGAAATTCTTTATTGACTATGAGGATGATGGTCAAATTCTTCCATTGATCAAGCTTGATTGAATACCCAAGAAGTTTGTTGTCTTTGATTCATTGGATGGTGAGGATGAATATGAGATCCAAACCATGGAAGAGGGCAAGAACTCCACAAGAGAAACGAGTTTACAAGATAGCTTCAATGACAATTTATACATGTTGTATTGTGGCTAACACAGTTCCTAGCTCTACTAGATTAGTGCTTGCAACACATAGGTAACCCTTGAAGAGTCCCCCTCTTATGTTTGATTCTACTTACCATACAAGCTTTTGTCTTTAAAATACCACAATATATTTTTATTCATCTTTTCTTTGTAGGGCTTTTGACATTTTTTTGAAAATATCATGTTGATTTCAAAATATCTTTGACCAAAGTTTTCACCTCTATAAATTGTTGGTAACTTGGTGATAGTCATATATATATATATATAAGCATCAGAACTGCAAGGTTTTTTACTCTGTTCTAGAACTTTTATAAACAGGTTATGCATCTTGAATGGTGTACACTGTAAGTAGATGGTAAGATTTCTAGTTGCCATTGAATAACAATTATTTCTATCATTTTTTCAAACATTTGACAATTATTGAATAGCAAGTTACATCTGTTGCAAAGGGACAATGGAAATTATTGCCATCATTATTTCAGACATCTGACAATTTAAATTTGTTGCAACATGGCTTAGGATAATGCCACCATCTGATGATGATGTGAAAGAAGGGCTCACAAAGGCCCTTTAAAAGATGTATGCTTACAAGGAATCTACTTAACTTTTAGCATAGTGTCTAACCTTTGTCAATGTCTATGGTTAAACATTCAACAAATTACAGACAAGGACATAGTTCTACATTAGCTCAAATTGACCCTAGTGCATGGTGGACATGGCGTGACAAGAATGCACCGAAGTTGTGGATACTTTCAACTCGCTTTCTTTCATAGGTTGTAATTTCTTTTGTTGCAAGGAGGAATTGGTCCATATATATTTTCATTTATTCATTGAAGAGGAAGACACCTACTTCATGATGAGTGGGGAGGTCGGTGGCTATACATATTGCCTTCTGGCTTTAGGATTGATAGGCTCCAATCGTACATTGGGATGTTGATTTGAAGATGCCAAATAGGTTGACTGGGAGGAGGTATGTGGGGGATTAATTGGGGTTCCATTGGATGAGGCAACCCTTTGCAGTGGCGGTGGCTTAGGCTTAGATTTTGATGTAGTTTAGTATATGTTAATTAGGGGCAGCAACTCATTGTCTGTGTTTGGTATTTTGTAGTAATTTTTATATAAATTGATGATGGAAGCCATTACATTTTTTTTCGTTGACTCTTATGTGAAATCTCAACTCAACTCTAGTGTTATGCTTTTAGGCTCTATATTCTATATGATGAATACCTTATCAACTCATCTTTAATGTTATTCAGTAAGGTTCTATATTGTATATGATGAACATTGAATGCCTTATGAATTCAACTCTAATGTTATTTAGTAAGGTTCTATATTGTGTATGATAAATACCTTATCAATTCAACTCTAATGTTATGTAGTAAGGTTCTATATTGCATACAATAAATACCTTATCAATGTTATGATATGAATATGTGAAATTTCCTATATTTTCAGATTTTTCTTATTGTTTTATAGTTGTCTCCTAAAAAAGGGCCTCCAAAAGTTCCATTTTAGAAAACATATCCCAATATCCCTTGTTGTCATTGTCCAAGATACTTTGTTGAAATTAGCTCCTCACCATTGTAGGTGAACACGAAGTGGTGGGATCCATCCCGCACCATTGGCAGTGAGCATTGAAAAGTGGATTCTACAACCACTACTTAAGTCAATCAACCTGGCCATCACACAAAACATGTACCAAGTGCACTATTTAAAGGCTTGTACATATAGGTTTACGATTAGGACATACAAGTGTGTAGTTTGTAGTGATTTGCCAACTTGTAGGATGTCACTATTTAAGCAGAAGGATAGATGGTAGGAGGAGAGATAAGCCCTTGGTCGGTTAACTATTTATTGGATATAATATAATGTTAGATGGTAGAGGGAGAGATAGGCCCTTGGTGAGGTAACTAATTTTAAATATAATATAATGTTAGACTACCCTTTGTACATATAGGCATTTGTTGCCTATGTTGATGATGCAATTACACTGCATTAATCATGTCTAAAATGTAACTAACAATGTAAGAAAAACCAATGTAAATACGAGCAATCACACATTGAAGTGTGTGCTATCCTCTCCACAATATCTTCTTCCATCATTTGGTATCAAAGTAAAAAACCTTTAGAAAGGGTACGCCCTAGGAAAGAGTACACTAAACTAATTTGATAAAGGAGAAAATTGAAGGGGAAAGGAGGAAGTAGAATCATTGTCAAAGGATTGTTAGATTGCTATCGAATTTCTATCAAAGAAGAGGTTTGTCCAATAAAGGGAGAATTGTTGTAAACTTTGTGTCATGGTTACTAAACTATTTTTGTTTTAAAGATGCTTCTAGGAATGACTTGTTGACAATAAAAGGGTTGACTACAATTTTAATAGGGTAGAGCATTACACATAAGAGGGGGCTTTAGATCTCATCTATCTAGATCTATCTAACGCATCCTAGAAATCATCAACTGTCGCTGGTCCAAGTTACTTACTATCACCACTTGATGATTTCTCCAAGAAACGTGCACATAGGTTCTGAATAATAAATCTGATTGCTTTGGAGACTTTGTCAAGTTTAAAGGATTGGTTGAAAATTATAAAGGAAGGTGGATTGTGACAATTAGCTTAGATAATAGAGGCGAGTTTACATCCGGGTAGTTCTAGGACTATTGTGAGAGGGAGATATTTGAAGGTAGTTTACAAACTCTTACAAACCTTAGCAAAATTGGGTAGTTGAGAGGGGAGACAAAACTATGATGGAGATAACTTGGTTGATGAAGCACAGTAGACATCTACCATACAAATTCTAATGCGATGTAGTAAACATGGTATTATTGTTGAACATTAGCTCATGAAAGATCTTGTAGGTTGTCACACCTTAATTATCCTAGTCTGGGCTCAAAAGTAAAGTAACACATTTTTCTTTTGTTTTTTTGGCTTAGCTGCATGTGTTTATTCTTGATAGCAAAATGAGTAAATTATATTAAGAGCTTGA
>MU227701.1:5546562-5577083 GCA_018584345.1 Thuja plicata
TGGTCGCTGTTTTTTCCTTTTAAAATCTGATTCTCTGCGCTGGTACCTGTCTCTTTTCGCTTTTTTCTTTACCCCCATCTGCTACACTGCGGTTTTCAATATAATTGTTTGTGGGAGGGGGAGTCACGTCCCCTCCACACAGTCGCTTCCCCCCTTAGTCGCAGCCCTAAGGCTGCGACTCGGCGCTTTTTAAACATCCGCCCATTATAAATGACTTTATATTATATTATATTATATTACTATATATAATGTGTATTATTATTATTATTAACAATTTAATAATAATATTTCTAAATGTTATTAATAATATTAAAATGACAACATTGTTTTGATTAATAAATACTAGTTTTAATTGTAAGAATTTAAAATCCATATATTTTGAGGGATATCATAGATCTCCCATCTTCAATTTGCTTGTTTCCTTAAATAAGTTTAAATCTTTAATTAAAACTATGTAATCTGCTTTATTTGTATTATATTTAATATTATTATTTATTAAATCCTTATTTGAAAAGGGGACATTACAGTCCGCCCTCCCCAAAATTGCTTGTCCTCAAGCAATTATAACTTTCCCCCATCATGATTTGATAAAAGAGTTTGGTGAGTTAAGACCAGTTCCCCTCATCATCTAAAGAAATGATCTTATAGATTATCTTATAATGTCCCAATTTATTTCGTCAAAACTTCAGTTTTATCTTTCTCTAATTGTTATTCTTGTTCTAGATCAATCCACAGTAAAACACATTTGAAATTATGAAATACATGCATGAATCTGTGAAGACACGAAGTAGGCACATTTAATATACACAAGCATACATTCCATACACACATTGTATATTCCTTTTTGCTTGCTAACATGATCCTTTATTTATCATTCACCCTACAGGATGGCAAGATCATGCTCTGATACCATTGTAATGTCCCTAGTTATTCTCCTTATATAGTTCCCTGCAAAACCGATGTTAGTACAAAAATATTACTCAATATTTATATGACACTTCTCTTTTCTAAGTTAGTAAGGGGAATTTGACCCTAGGAACTGCCTCTAGGTCGGGTTTCATAGAATTCCCGATTCTCGGCTTGAGGGATATAAGATCCACTCTAAGCAATCAGGCTATCAGCCGTCTTTCCATAGAGCACTGCTCCTAGGTTCTCTTGGATACGGACACCGTTATCCAAGCCTACACATATGCATATGACTGGCTATCAGTATATATACTGCCTATACGAGATTATAACAATCTCAAATTGCCAGCAGGGCTATACCGACCTTGAATTGCCACTTCATCTCATTAGGGCAATAGGGCTATACCAACCTTGAATTGCCATTGACAACGGGGCTATACTAACCTCGAATTGCCAATTAATCTCATCTGGGCAACGGGGCTATACCAACCTCGAATTGCCATTGTTTAGGAATCCATCTCTAATGAATACAAGAGTCATCCTCTATGGTATCCTATATCATCATTTTCGGAATCCCATCTCTAATGAATATATAATTCATTCTATATGGTATCCAATAACATAAATGCACAACATTAGTATAAAATCAATGTAAAGTTTATTCATGAGAATTTCATATTTATACAAGAATGCATTAATTTAAGAGATCATATAATAGATATATTCCACTTATTTATATATATATACAAGTATGATTATGACACCATTATTACTAATAGGTATACATATTACACATAAATATTATAGATCTTTCAAAGATAGATTTACACTTTATATATCATCACGGTCTATTATATATATTTTAAGTTTATATATAACATAATTATATATTTATATATATATATATATATATATCTGATGATATTGTTATATATATATATATATATATATATATTATAATAATCAATTAATATTAATTTCTTACCAATGCTGGTGGAGATCCCATCGACAATTTCTTTGGTCGCTGTTTTTTCGTTTAAAAATCTGATTCTCTGCGTTGGTACCTGTCTCTTTTCCCTTTTTTCTTTCCCCCCCATCTGCTACCCTGCGATCTTCAATATAATTGTTTGTGAGAGGGGGAGTCACGTCCCCTCCACACAGTCGCTTCCCCCCTTAGGGGGTGCGACTGGTCGCAGCCCTAAGGCTACGACTCAGTCGCACCACCTAAGGTGCGACTCAGCGCTTTTTAAACATCCGCCCAGTATAAATGACTTTATATTATATATATATATATATATATATTATATTATTATATATAATGTGTATTATTATTATTAACAACTATGTATTTTAGTTTATTTAAATGTCGATAATATATTGTATTGTATAAATGTATATTATTATAATTGTTATTTTTAATGATTATTATTATTAACAATTTAATAATAATATTTCTAAATGTTATTAATAATATTAAAATGACAACATTGTTTTGATTAATAAATAATAGATCCATAATAACGAAGATTAACACCATTAACACTTAATTGTAAGAATTTAAAATCCATATATTTTGAGGGATATAACAGATCTCCCATCTTCAATTTGCTTATTTCCTTAAATGAGTTTAAATCTTTAATTAAAACTATTTAATCGGCTTTATTTGTATTATATTTAATATAATTATTTATTAAATCCTTATTTGAAAAGGAGACATTACACTAGTCAACCCTAGCAAAGTAGGAAGGCATAAAAATGGGGACATTACAACAAGGTAGGGCATTTGTCGTACCTTTGAAATTTTCTACAAGTGGTGTCATCCTATTTGGTTGGATAACTTGAAAATATCAACGAGTTCAGTTTCAAAATTCCAATTTTGTGTACCTTCCAAAATGCTCTTGTATTTTCTCTTATATCTTAAATGAAAATAGGTCCCATAGCCCACAATTGGGTGACATTTCAAATTTGAAAATTTGACTATATTTATATTATATATTATATTTATTATTGTTTAAAAACACTATTAAAAGTAGGGCAAGGATAAGGAGGGAAAGAACGGGACATGATAAGTTGCCTCATCTATAGAGACTTTGGCAAGATGTGCAACTATAACCTCTAATTAGACAGAGTTAGTTATTTTCCCATTTGTTCTCACCTCCTTCCCGCATTCAAGTCTCTTATATGACAAGAGACACAAGTTAGAGTGCACGAAAATTATATTCTCAGCCTTTTTGCACTAAATGGATAAAGGAGTATGTTGTAAGAACCCCTGCAGGTTCTAACCCCAACTCATACTTTCACTCAACACTTTAACTCAAATAGTTGGCATACATGCAATGCTCTGATACCACTGTAATAACCCCCTGCACGTTCTAACTCTGCCAGTCCACTAATTTGTTATGCAAATGATATATATGACGATTTTTTAAAATAAATATTCAATTCCTTGAACTTTTATAAAGTATTGGTAGGCAAGATAATAACTTCGCATTAAAGTAATTATGAAACAATTTTCCAATGTATGAAATTCAAGAAATAATTATACCAATTGAGCACAAGGTATATTTATTTACTAACAACTAATTTGCAAATATTTGCAATGACCAAATCATGCATCTATAAATTATTGAATGCAATAACGCTGAAACCTGAAAGCTGATTGTTGATCACAATAGACACAACCAATGAAACGTGGCTGCTCTAGGAAGTGATTGCCTAGGCTAAGAAATGTATGATGAGTGCCCAGCAATAAAAAAACAAGCCACCCAAACCTTAAACACTGTCCTCTAACAGTCTGCCACTGCTCTATATGACCTGCGGCCAGCAATAACTTAAAACGTTGAACCATATATGGGCTGCGATCTACATAAAGTGAAACCTTATGCCCTTGCTAACAATTTTGAAATGAAATGGAACTTCTAACACCAATTTCTGCTAATAGTTGAATCAATCTTGGCCTTTGTATGAAGCCAAAGCATTTGCACAATTCACCAGTATCTTGCAACCAATTCAAAGTGCAAAGACCTGGCAAAATATTCAATTCTCCAAGCTCTCAAGATCTGAAACCCTTGTTTCAATTCTTTCTCTACACAACAAAAGCAAATAACAAATCATGAATGAATAAATTTTCTCTTCCCTTGGCTTTTTATATTTCTTTAAGAAAAATCGATTTTTATCTTCACAAATACCCTTTTCATAACTAAAAAATTACTTAGCTTTTGATACCATTTACTTTTGTTGAAATTCAAATATAACATTTAATTATATTCCCCTCCTTTTGATGCACACATTAAAATATAAAGTATACTTAATTAAACACTTATATCTCCCTTTTAAATAATTCTTTATCACTTATTAATATATTATAAAGTATACTTTTAAAACATTTAAAACTCTCTTTTAAATAAAGTCCGCTTAATTTATCAATGATATGCACTTAAAATTAATTATTATTAAAGTATAACTTTAATAGTAATTATAATATTATAACTCCATTAATCATTATTTCTCAATTTTGACTGAACCTGAGAGTTAACCATTCTATCAACTGTGCATCCAACTGCCTTACTAAAAATAGTAAGGGTACATCTATATCAACCCCCGACCTACTATAATTAGTAAATCCTTGAGTACTTGATCAACAAAGAGGCCAAGGGTCATCACTGCAACTGGGGCCTGTCCAGGTCTTTTGCCAAATGTAGAAATGTTGGATAAATGACTTACTATAAATAGTAAGTGTACCAAATTGACCCAAACGAAGAGCAAACCTGAACATCCCTAAACATGGTTCTAAGTTTTGCGCACTATTGTCAAGAACTGTCTTAGTGATGCCGAAGGTTTGAATGAACGCCTCCTTGTGCTCAAAAAGTTGGACGAAAGGAGAGTGATGACACAATGCACCTCAAAGGTTATGCAACACCGACATAAGTTATGGCGCAATAACCATCTCCTACAAAGGAACTTCTGGCCAGTGTAGTTTTGAAATATAACGATAGCAACAAAATTAAATTGTGGAAGTTCAAAGTTTGTTGGTTGAGACAATATAAAATGAGGGAGGTTGGTCACAATGGAGCCATTAAACTTGCAATGCTTGATGACAAGTCCATTCGAGAAATTGGGAATGGCTCTAAACTAAAGATCTATAAAGAGAGGAAAGGATCCACCCTAGCAGTAAACATGTTGGGGTACACTATTCGTGGAGTTTGGACCATTGGGTGAGATGTACTCAAAGAAGACCCAGTGGTCAAAGATCAACCATATGTACTGGATGAAGACTTGACTACGCTTGTAACATTGCTTGACTAGAGTTTAGCAAGGAAACATGTAGAAGGTATTGTAGTGCCACTCATCCACAAGCACCTCACTAATGCTCATTTTGGCACACCTTCATTGTGGGTTTGAATAGGTGGATATTGGAGATGGAAAGCATTGTACGGGGAGGTACAACAAGGGTATGTGGCCTATGACATTGATGAAGAAGTAGAGAAGAAACAAGTCAATGAACAAGTGATGAAGGGAGAAGAACCAAAGGAGGGATGGGAAGAGGAAATTGACTTGGACGAGTAAGGGAAAACGTTGGGTCCACGACTCAAAATGATAGTCAAGGCATACACCATGTTTATTGTGGAGTGGGACTAGTACAATGAAGAGATTATCAAGTACCTCATTGAACAAGGCAAAGAGCCTCCACCATTGCCAACCTCAAATTCACTCTGGCAAGTCATCCCCAACTCGGCACATCCACCAAAATTCAATGGGGAAGATGTAACTTGCTATCGACTATATGGAAGTTGGTACATTGATGGAAGGTATAAAGGCATTGGACATGCTCCCCTACTTGACAAGATCTTCAACTTAGAATATATTGGGATGTGCCGTGAAAATGAGTGTTACAAGAAGCCATTGGGTATGTGTTGATGGTGTCATGCCTTTGAAATCTAATTGAGACCCCTTGATGGACCCAGAGGAACAAAGAGAAAAATGGAGGGTGAAGACGAGAAGCAAATCAAAAGGAAGAAAAGCGAAGTGGAAAGGGAGGTAAATACAAGTCATAAAAAATTGGAAATATTAAATAGAAAAAATATTATGGGTCAATAAGGATAAACATGTTAAAGAGGAAAAGGATGAAATTGTGTAAAATATGAAGGATAATCTCTATTAAAAAATTAAATATGACAAGAAATAAAAAATATGCAGTGGAAAGAAACAATAAAAATATGTAGTGGTGAAGCCAATCAATAAGACCCGCCTAAACTATAGTGCTAACTATGTCATCACTCGGGTCCCAAGGCACTCTGAATTCACATCCATCCGTACTATGGAGATAATAACATCTGAAGGTATGTGTAACACTACCACTATCACCATCCTCTGCTAGGCTCACATGGAAGTGTTGACTCTGCAAGTAATCCAACTTCCAGCCACTAATCCCATCTACAGCAGGTGACAAATACTCATCCCTCAAAGGATGGTATAACCTTGGAACCAATCCACACTAATGCATCATCAAATCCTCTGTGTTTGGATTTGAGAAGTCGTGATGAGTACTCCCTATGCAGTCACGACAAAAAACTCCCACCTCGGTCAAGCGTTGACTGCCATAGTCCTAAATAAAATCTCTGTCATCTGGCTTATCACCAACAACTTCCACAGTGGATGTAACTACAGGAGAATCTGATGCAACATGTGGTTCTCCGCTGCTCTCTACAGATGCACTCATCCCATCTGAAACTACTGCACCTGTATCTGTAATGGATATAGCCACATCCCCACTACAACCATCACAACAACCCGTGGATGTCAAATCATCACCAACTGCCACTGTAGGAAATTGTACTGTAACTGTAGTCGGTGAACACTGTGCCCAACTCAACTCCACGATAAGCTCCTCAATCTATGACTAGGACTCATGAAAGGCTAATTGTGCTCTCTGTAATGAATCCCTAGTCACTTCCAACTCATGGGTGAGCTCATCCACCTCATCTTCCTTTCCCCTCAACGCATCATAGCAAGTGCAACCCCTCTCAAGAAGGTAGTCTCTATTAGCCAATAGCTTCAAGTAATTTTGTTTCATTAACCTGATGGCTTCTCAAAGTGTATGAAACTCTGCAAGGGAAAGACTACCATCATAATGCTCATCCGTCACAGGAGTACCCCAGCCATAGGTAGCCATCATTTGACAAGCAGCATCAAAATGCTCAATGGTTGTGGCAATCTGACTGTCATCCACCTTTAGTTGCCCAACCAACTGATGTCTCTGAAATTCTTGGCACTAATGCAAGCTCTCAAAATCAAAATCTGCACTACTAAAGGATGTTGTATCCGCAACGCTCACCTCGTAATCAACATCATGTGTGCTATCACTAGCGCACACATCATCAACCAAGGTACTGGTACTATGTACGTCAAAAGATGGCTCAAATGGTAAAGAGGAAGTTGTTGTTCTGACCATCTCTATGCCCACTTTCGCTTCCATTGTAACTGTAGGTTCCTGTAAGTCACGATCCTGGGACCTATTACCAATAGATGAATTTTCTGATTCATTTTCCCAGGTCTGATTTATGAAATAAGATTTGCTTTGGCCCACATCTGCATCACATAACTCATTTCTAACATCCGAATTATGAATGTCAACACTGAAAAACTCCATGCAACCATCTTTCACACATGGGAAGACTGCTATCTCATGAGTGGGCTCCATACTAAGTCTTCTATCATAAAAATCAGAATTATTGATGTCCACTTCTTCCTCAAATTTCACTCTCCTACCTCCAGACACCATTTGCCTGTTATCCCGCAAACCAACCCTTCTTGCAAATAAGTCACGGGCTATCCTGTGATATTGTTTCGTTGTTGAACCAGTCATACCGTATAGCTTTGGATGAAAGTTCAGAAAATGATAGAAATATTTAATAGAAAGATAAATCTTTCTTAACATTTTGAGGAAGATTGTTATATTCCACAAACAAGCTAAACACTGCATCCTTTCTGTCATCCATTATATCCCCTCGTGTAACCTTCATCTGATTTCCTTGTTTTAATAACCTCGTAATTATTTCCATGACTGACATATTTGCAAGAAAGTTGATCACGCACATATCATATGTCATATCAATATAAAAATTTTCCCAACCCCCAACAGGATGGCAGGAAACCGCTCTGATACCATTGTAAGAACCCCAATGGCTCTAACTCTGCCAAACCACTGATTTTTTTCAATGTTGGATATTTGACATTTTGTCAAACACTTTTGCATGCAGGCTCTGATACCACTGTAATAACCCCAATGGGTTATAACTTCCCTTCTAGCTCTGAATCTTGTATGTTTTTGGAAATTTTGTGTTCCTTTGCAACTTTACAACTTTTTTTTGGCTTTTCAAATATATACATTGTGTTTAAGATTTTTGGATAATAAAATAATTACAATGCATAGAATTTAAATGCAATTCCAAACTCTTCGCAGCAAGCTTAATTCACTGTAATGTTGTATGTAGGGGATTACAATGCAAAATTAAAATTGCAATTTCAGAACTATCCAACCTATCTTATTTCACAATTTACCTATATGAAAATATTTACAAACTAATAATGAATGCAACACTTTAATTTTAAATTCTAAGAAACCTGGGCAGATTGGATTCAACGCTGATAGGCCTGGAGATAATGTTGTTGTCTGAGAATTCGAATTCCTTTGATGTGGGGTGGATAAATGGCGGCGTCTTCACCCTGAGACCAAACTACACATTTTCCAAATATTGTGAGCTATCAACTTCTAGCCGCTTCCTATATCTGATGATGTCGCCTCAGCATGGACTCACGACAGACATATATGCCCAAACGTAGTTCTTTTTCTGGCTGCGAACAGTTTAAATACAATCCACGAGATTGCAACCATTTCCAAAAGATTACGTTGAATCATTCTTTCCTTCTGAATTTTCAAATCACATTATAACCTCAGATATTTGGTAAAGACAAGCAAAATTTCGCTAGTTGAATGTATACCAGTCCAAAGTGTGCGAGACAGAGAATTCCCAATTCTCTAGCTCCTAAATTCGAAACCCTTAGAAACAATTCACCATATCTCAATTTCATAGAAAAAAGCTTGCGGGATGATGAATACGATTTCGTTCTCTTGCTTTTATAGAACCATCTCTCCCAAATCGAATTCTTGGCTTCACCATTACACCAACAACTCACAACTTCAGCAATACTCTTATTTGCAAAGTTTGGGATTTAATTGTTTAAAACATTTTCCCTGCATCGTTAAATAAGCCTCAAAGTCACTTTATTTAATAACATTAAATAGCTCATGCCCAAATTTAATAATATAAGTTTTTGAGATTAATTATTAATTGAGGCTTAATTAATAATTAGTTAATTAACTCCTTCAATTGATCCAAGTGCTCTCTTCCTTAGCTTGACGCCAAGGTGCCCTGCCACAAATAGCTACTGGTCATAATTGACTTACTATAAATAGTAAGTCTCAAAACAAAAGTTCTGCCGATGTCCCGACAACTCTGCACTGCCCACCAATCTGTTCAGGTGCCCCCATAAGAATAGCAACCTTGACTATCCCGAAATACTATAAATAGTAAGAGTGCCAATTTGACTCAAATGAAGAGCAAAACTTGAACATCCCTAACTATGGAGTGGGAACTGGCCTCTGGGTCCGCCAACTGGACCCTTTGAACAACTCCATTAGCCTATGAGGGTCAGGAAATAGGCTAATCCTCTAAAAGTTGAGGCTTACGAAAAAGGGGACATTACAAAGTATGAGGATAGCATATGTTTCATGGTGGAAATTGATGACTGCTTGATGGAGGTAGTGGAGCCTCGAACTTTATGGGTTATGCTGATGGGATATGAGGTTGATCCTACCCTTCTTGAAGTTTATGTTGAAGATTTGCTGAAGAAACCTGTAGATCTTAATGAAGAAAGGTTCAGCACATATAAAGAGAAGAGTCTCAAGGTGCACTTGGAGTTTAATAGACCAACTAGAGAAAGAAAAATCAGTAAACAAGTTGAGCAGTTGGCTGAAGAGTTTGGGATTCTTGTTGAGAAATTGAGGGAAGAGAGGAAAAGAAGAGAAGAAGAGGAGAAGAAGGCAGCAACAGATGAGCCTATTGATGTTGTTGATGTTGATACTGCTACACTGAGCACTTCCCTTGCTATAACAAGATAGACAAGAAGCTTAGTGCAAGCTTCAGTCAGTCCACCTGCAGAGAAGCCTACTACTACAAAGAACACACAAAAGGCAGCCACTACATCAAAGAAAGTGAGTTTGAAGCAGAAGGCTCAACCTAAACCTGCTAGTAAGAGAGTGAAGACAAAGATGAAGAAACAAATTCTGATGATGAAATCAAGCAATTGAGATCATAAGGATCCAAAGCAGCAAAGGTAACAGAAGCTAAACCATCTGAAGAGGAGCCTGTATGCAAGAAGCCAAAGATTGATATTGGTAAGCCTTATATAGCAATTGATAAAATTGTGAAGAATGTGATTGCTTATGGTGTTTTGGTAGCATTGAAGAGATACTATAATTGATATGATGAAGATGAAAATAGAACACTTGAAGAAGCAACCATTCAGTACTTGAACAAGTATGATAGGGCATTAATTGAAATTAAAGGGGAAATAGCAGTTGGATTGTATGGCATCTTGGAGGGTAGAAGACTTATTGCACAATTTGAGGACAAAAGGGTTAGAGAAAGAACCTTGGTTAATCTTTGTCCTATCATTACAAAAGAAATTAATAACATCCTAGAGGAATCAAAGAAAGAATTCATGTGCAAAAGAAGATTGAATAAACTCGTGATAGGTCAAACTGAGGAAGTTAACAAGGATATGGAGAAAGTGTTAAGAAAAGTCTTGTTGCGCAATAGATATGAAGTTGCTAAGGATGGTGAGGAGGAAACAGATGACATCACTGTTCATGACAGTGAAGCTATTGATATTGATGATGATCGTGATGTTTTTATATCTGGCATTCCTATCACATTATCTGGTGATGACTATGCTATTGGCGAGGAGAAGAATGATACTAAGAATATTGATGATCTGACTGAGAAGGTAGATACTGAGGTTGATAAGGTTGGTGAAACTAAGACATTTGAAGAGCAGAGAGACGAAGCAAATAAGGATGAAGGTCAGATAAATGATGTTGCAAATCAAACAATTCTTATGGATGTTGAGACAGAGCAAATGGAGAAACAGACTGAGATGAAGTTAGATGCTAGAGACACTGCAAAGGCAGTGAAGGAATTCTTAGAGGAAGACATTACAGATGTGGACAACATAGAGATTGTTGAAGGTCCAATTCAATTGGATACACTGAGCCCGGTCAAATGATGAGACTTGCATTGGTGGCTCAAGCCAAGGCAAGGATGCTAATTTTGAAGACACATGAGAAGGATAGTGGGATTTTGACACGTGCATCTAATGTATTAGGTCAGATTATGCCATCTTATGTGAAGGATCATAATGATTCATCATCAAGTCAGCTTGAAGGTCTACTGAATGCAGTGAGTTCGCATTTTGACTCTTTGGAGAAATCAGCTTTGCTTAAGGTACATATTGAATTTGATAAAAGAATATATGACTAGTTGGTTACCTTAATTGCACAAGACAAGATATCATTGGGAGTTGGGATACAGAGAATGAAGAATGCTCTAACCGAAGGAGGAAATGTTTATAGAGCATGTATAGCATATCCTAGATGTGCTGCAAATTTGGGAAAGTTTATAAGGGAAAGTGAGAACAAATTGACTGAATTGTAAAATCTTTTGATCCCTCGACAACTTCAATATCAGATCATGAAAGGCAAATCGTTTCTCTCATGGATCAGATCAATACTTTAATCACTAAAAAGGAGAGAATGATAGGAAGGGTTAGAGAGCTTAGATGTCAACTTGCTTCTAAGATGGATATTTTGGTTAGTGGTTTGAAAGAGGCTGAGGTAGATTTTAACAATCCTGTTGCACATGATCTTCCTATAGGAGAGAAACTTGCTTATAGCATCTGTGGGCAAATCCAAATCATTGACAACCTGAAGATGAGTTGGGACAAAGCTTTTGGTGCTTTAAGGAGCACATTTTCTGATGTTATTAAGCTCGTGTAAGTATAATCAATGTACTTGTACTTATGCAGCATATATGTGGGATTTTGGTAAAAATTTTGGTTGCAAACCCCTTTACCTTGGCCATTGATGTCAAAGGGGGAGAGGAGTGAAAAATGAATGTTCAGCTCAGGGGGAGCTAAGGAGAGAGTAGTTGGAGTGTTTTGCAGTTTTGGACACTTAGTCATTTTTCACTAAGTGTTGCCATCAATGCCAAAGGGGGAGATTGTTGGCAAAAGACACTGCATAGATGTTTAGGTGTTGTCATTGATGACATCTAAACTCAATTATCACATGCACATTGCAGTATTAGATCAAACCGAGGGTCAGAATGGTTCGCGGCTAAGTATGAAATGAAGAATAGGATGTTCTGCCAGTATTTAGTAATTGGTTCGGTGAGGTTTGGTTTTTGAAGTTATGTGGTTGCACACGTAAAGGAAGTATGTTGGAGGTATACAGATGCTAATTCTAGAATTTGAAGGTTCGGTGATACCTAGTGTAAAAGTTATATGGATCTATATCTCGGTTTTTGTGGTGAACAATAAGAACAACCGACTAGGTGGTAAAATCTATTTGCAGATGCAACAAATCATTTTGGCAGTAAAATTTTTTGTTCAAATGATGGAGGTAACATTTATGGAGATATGTGCATGGTCATTTTGGCTCGCAATGATATTCAAATTTTGAATTTGGTGGTTTTGGTCAACACATTTCACATATCCCTAGAATATTTTTGAGCTGACATGATCATCGGATTTTAGGGTTGCGAACATATAAGTTTAATTGTTTAGGTTTTGGAGTTTTTGTTGAGTAGTTGATGCATGCGAACAGTTGTGGTGTTGAGAATTGGATGCAGGGAGGTCAGATCTGAGTGTCTAATCAAGGAAGAGCATCAAGATAGTGTAGTCAGAGGATAAGTGTATCAAATATGTGTAATGAGCGTATGCGGAACTGAAATTAGGCATTGTTAAATGCTATTTCAGTAGTTCAAAGCTTCAGTTAATCATTGTAGTGATCTTGTAAGGCAGTGAGACTTGTATAAAGGGTTGTAGCCCTGATTGTAATTGAGTAGTGAGGTCTAGGCAGTATGCCTAAATGCATGTGCATTCTCTTTATAATACCTTTAATACGGTATAGTACTTTTTACATAGTGCACTATCTTGTGGGTTCCATCCCCACCATGGTTTTTCTCCTAACAAGGTTTCCAAAATAAAAATCCTTGTGCTATGGTGTTGTGGTTGTTTGCTTTGTGTTCATGCTTGTTTCTTTTCATAGTAAATGCTAAGTAGTTTGTGAATTGAGTTATTAAGGTTAAATTTTGTAGAACACTAATTCACCCCTCCCCCCCCCCCTCCTCTCAGTGTTCCCATCTTCCAACAACTTCTTCCTCTAGATTTCCATTAANATTTTGTAGAACACTAATTCCCCCCTCCCCCCCCCCCTCCTCTCAGTGTTCCCATCTTCCAACAACTTCTTCCTCTAGATTTCCATTAAGGAAAGAGGACTTCACATCCATTTGGTAGACCTTGAAATTTTCAAAGCTGAGAAGAGCTAAAAACCATCCTTATCTCCTCCATATGGGCAACAGGAGCAAATGTAACTTCGAATTAATTCCTTCAACTTGTGCATACCCCTTGCAAACTAGCCTTGCCTTGTTTCTTACAAAGTCCATCCCATTTAGCTTGTTTGTGAATACCTACTTGGTACCGATCACATCATTATCCTTAGATCTGGGGACAAGTTCCCAAATTTCTTTCTTTTCAATTTGATTTGGTTCCCTTTTCATAGCTTTTATCTTGTGCTTTTCTTCACTTGCTTTTGTAATGTTCTTTGGTTCTATTTTGGAGAGCAAGCACAAATTTAAATGGTGCAGTGTGTTAGTGAGTCTCCTCATCTGAATCTTTGTATCTATCCGCAATAACCATATCTTCTAGATGATTCTTTTGGAGAAATCCTGATGTAGTCTTGAATAGTGCTCTTGATGGTGTCTTTGGGTTCCCTTGCTCAACTGTCACTTTCTCAATTTCTTCCTCCATTACCTTTTCTTAACAAACTTCCTCATTTTGAGGAACATCTTCTTCTCCTCCTTCTTCATAGTATCTTTCTTCATTTGCTTTCACATTTGAATTTTTGATGACCCTATGTAGCCTCTTATTATAGCATTTGTGCACTTTGCTTCTTTTGGAGAAGCCTAGGAATATTCCTTCATCAGCTCTACAACCAAATTTTCCTAGATCTTCTTCAAATCTCCTTATGTAACTTGCGCTTCCAGACACTTCTAAATGCTTCATTATTGCAGGCCTTCCTTTCAAGAACTCATTTGGTGTTTTGCTATCACTTACTCTGATTTGTGCACGATTCATAGTGTACATTGTCGTGTGAATCGCATCTCTCCAAATTGTGTCAGATAACTTTGACTCATTGAGCATGGCTCTAGCCATTTCTTGGATTGTTCTATTCCATTCTTTCTTTCCACAACTCCATTTTGTTGTGGAGTCCTTGTAGCTGAAAATTGTCTTCTTATCCTTGTCTTTTGCAAAAATCTTCATTTGAAGTAAATTCTCGTCTATTTGATCTTCAAACCTAATCCATTCTCTACTAAGACTTTGAGTGCCTTAAACTTGTCAAGAGCTTTAAAAATGTGACCCAAGTCATTCTAGTATAATCATCAATTAATAACATTAAATACCTTTGTCTTTGCATGCTTCTTGTTCTAGTTGGACCATTGAGATCTATATGTACAAGCCCCAACGGTTTCGATGCATAGTGTTCCTTTGATTTCAAACTCACTCTAGTTTGCTTCCCAAGTTGACTTTTCTTATAGGCGATGTTTGTGGGCTTTGAAATCTTTGACATGTCTCTCACAGTTTCCTTATGGCTAATCTCTAATCTTGACAAAATTGTCAAAGTTTAGGTGCCCCATTCTCTTGTGCCAAAACCAACTCTCATCTTGCCCCATATGACATTCACCTTTGATTTCATTGAGGATGTACAGATTATTTGTTGTTCCATGAGCATCTGCTATTGATTTCCTATCCTTCTTGATTTCACATCCTGCAGGATGAAATGTAAGAGTGTGCCATTGGTCGCAAAATTTACTCACACTTAGGAGATTCTGCTACTACCCTTTAATTTCTATGACATTCTTAGTTTTTGTTTTTCCATTGTTCAGACTAAGAGTCCCTTTCCCTTTTATATTTGCCTTAGTATTGTCTCCAAATTTCACTTTCCCTTCATTCAGTTGCTCGACAGTAAGAAATTTACTCTTGTCACTTGTCATGTGTCTTAAACAACCACTATCAACATGTCATTTATTTCCTTTTCTCATGTGTGTAGAGCTTTTTGAACAAACATGGATTCTTTTTTGTTATCTTGTTCCCATTTCTTCTTGCAAACCTTAGTTGATTCATCAATTTTTTGTCATGAGCATCTTCCTTGCTTTGTCTTGGATGCTCAGCAAATGTAGTTCTGCAAAAACATGCTCTGTACCCAAAATTGTTGCCCTTAAGGTTATAGTCCATTACAGGAGCAAATGAATTATAGTTCCTTTTGGAGAAACTAGTATTATCCTTTGTATGAATTCGGTAGACTACTGCTTTGTGAGCAAAATGATTGTATGAAAACAATAGCGGTGAAAGGAATGCTTGAACTTGGTTATACAGGGCTGTCCTTGATGAAAGTGCTTCCTGAAACTGTCCTTGTTTGCCTTCAGAGGTGGATTGTTCTTTTGGGGGACTTTATTGTCCTCCTCCTTGTTCTCCTCTTTCTTGTTGCCTTCCCTTTTGATGGAACTCTTGAGAACCTTAATGTAGCTTTTCAGCTTTTCTCCACTCATCTAGTGTGCCATATCTATCGTATTAGAACTTGTAGCCTCCTTTGCTACTTTTTTTTTTAAAATTTTTCATATTGACCTTGCTTGTGGCTCTTCTTTGATGATGCTTTCTTCCTTTCTTCATGTAGTGATTCTCTTCATCCTCTCTGCTTTCATTCTTATCCCGCAGACACTTAGAAGCTAGAAGAAAAATGTCCTATTCCATCGCAATTAAAGAATTCAAATGGTAACTTACCTTGATGTTTCCTGGATCCTTTCTTTAGCTTTCTCATGAAGTGATTTTCTTCAACCTCTTCACCAAGACCCCTTATAGTGTTTACAATCTCATCAACACGAAGAGAGGTTATGTTCTCCTCTTTCATCTTTTTTAGCAGTCAATTATGTTGAGACTCCAAACAATGTGAGAAAAAGTCACTTTTTTATAAGAATTTGGTATCAATGTGATTTTGTTCTGGAAAGAGAAGGCAAGAGCATTGACATAGACTGACAGCAGCTGCTGGTATTATTGCTACTGTTGATTGTAATGGCTGGAAAGGCTGTGTCAAAGGCTATGTCCAGTGCTTTCTGGCAGCGAATTTCAGCAGGTATGTGAACCCATTGATCTTCCCAATGGTGCTGTGTCAGACAGCACTTTCTGTCTTAAATTCCATTCGAGAACCACTGCAAAGGAGTTTGTATTTCCAACAAGCCTCCTAATGCAGATCCATCAAGATTCACCTTTATTTAACAATGCTTGCATTAAAAATACATCATGGAATTGAGCGCAATGAAGCCACTCAATTTGATCAAACTGTACAGTTTTGTACAGCCAGCAAAAGTGCATTGCACATACTGCAGCGGTGCAAAATGCATTCCCATCCTTTACAATATATTTCTAGTGTTTTTTCATTTTGTTTTGCTGTAAAAAATGGCATCAGACAGCAAGTTGGCCTGATGACTGGGACAATGGAAGGACTCCAAGGATGCCTGGGCATTCCCACAGCACTCCTAAATGGGAGGATGTCCTAGTTTTACCCTTTTCTTTATGAGATATCGAAATTAATAGAATGAAATAGAGAGAGTTGTTCTCTAGTTCGAGTTATTTCAAGTAGCGATTTTCTACAACACCCTTTGAAAGAACTTGGATGAACCCCCTATTAATTCAAATGCATAGAATTACTGATGATTATTATATATAATTTATATAAAGATAAGGTTTATAATCCTTTTTCATACTTATCTATGATGGAAAGTATACTCCAGGAACCAACCAGGCTATCCTGGTTGTTCACCTGTGCATCATACTAGCATTGTAACCAAACTCTTGTCAATTATTAATACTGGAATATTCTTGTAATAATAAAAAAATATCTGCCCAAAGTCAATCCGACTAAAATTTAATTTGTGCCATCATCAGGTTAGAGAACAGACAGCTTCTGTGCTTTCAGGGTTAATGAGAGGAAGAAATGATAAATTGGTTAAGGCTTTTCGGGAGAGTTCACTCAAAGAAGCACTTCTGCTGCAAAAGGGAAGCAAAACAAGGTAATTTTTTTGTACATGCTTGAAATTATCAAGCTACACTTATATCAGGATTTTGAACATATTGGTCGTCAAGATATTTTCCATAGTTTGTTTTCTAATGAATCAGCTCGCTAATATTATTCAGGATATCAAAAGCTGGTCCAACTTTAGCTTGCAAGCATGGGATGGTGTTAGCTTTATCGTCCTTGGTATTATCAGTGCCATATGATGTGCCAAGGTGACCGCTCAATCTTAAGATATGGAATTCTTCGACTTTAAATTAGTATGTTTTAAACTTTTATGTTTTTTGAATATTAACAAAGACCTGCCCCGTTAAAATGCAGTTGGCTTCCTGATACTGTAACTTTATTAGCACACTTCAATGGAGAACCATCACCAGTAAGAACTACTGTTATGAAAACAATTGCCGAGTTCCGGCGAACTCATGCAGATACTTGGGCCCTCCAAAAGGAGTCATTTACTGAGGAGCAACTTGAGGTATCAAAAGTCTACTGAAAATACATTAGTTTTTTGAGTCTAAGCATTCATGTCAGTCATACAAGTTCTGTACATCGGCAATGATAACATATTGCTTATTATATTTTTCTTGCAGGTTTTGGCCGACTCGTCATCATCGCTATCATATTTTGCATAATGAAAAGTGCATGTAGACTTACTGTTCACATTTAGTTTCAGTAGTAAAAGTACTGTCAACAAATCTGTTAGCATATAAGTGATATTTCAGCAGGGGAAAGGAAGCTACAGCTCACACAATAACACTTTCCATTTTCTTTTTAAGATTTTATTTTTTGGATCACAAATAAGCTGCGTTTCTTATAATCTGCAATTATTTTTTATTAAATATTCAGCTCAAAAGACTGTCCCACAGATATTGTGCCCACAGCATTTTTTGGCCGTACGGATTTGTCATACTTATTTTAGATATGGATTTTCATTTGATTACAAATATTGATGATTAATAAAAGCTTACATGAGGAACACCGTCATCAGCTAATTGCCTGTTGACTGATGGTGCTTTGTCTGTTTGAGCCACGTGCACCAGATTCACTGTCATATTTTATCATTTTGATATATTTGGCTCAACCGTGTTAGTGGTTTTAAATCAAGGACTTTTTAAACGAGGAAGAACCAATCTAGTTGAATAGGATGCAATCCTGGTTTGTAAATAGTATATCTTTTCAGTTTCATGCCAATCATGAAAAATAACTAGAGAATGGCGTGTTTACTTGCTTTTTATGGATTCAGATTTAGCTTATAGTGTCCACTGTCAAGTCAACTAAACTTGCGGTTACCTCATCAATGCTATAAATAATCTTGGAACGACTCTTTAAATTTCAAGTTGTATGACAACATTGTTTCCATTACTTAGTAAAATCTTGACATATTCATAAAAAGTGGGTTAAAATTTTAGGGTATGAAAAAACCCATCAACAATATAATCACCATCCTCATCAAATTAATCTTGTGCAATATTGGAATAGTGGGACATCTATTATAACAACCTTGAAGTAGTGGATTATCATTCCACGTGCTATAGATACAATGATTGTCTAGCATCAAGAGGTAACTAGTGATGGGGGTTGCTTTAATTTTAAATAGATGTTCAAAGGCAAACTTTTGGGAGTTTAGTAGGATGTATAGCGTCATGTTGTAGAAATGTAATGGAAAGCGATTATTAGTGAAACAGGTGCTCCACTACTCTATTTTTATCTATTAAGGTAGATAGTTTTTGCCATGTTGATGCAACAATGTTTAAAACATTTTAAGAGAATGTATCACATATAAATACTAGATGTAGCTGTAGTATGATGAGGTTAAAATATTTATATATGTATAGCATTATGGCTCTAAAATGTAGTAGGAAGTGATTATTAATGAAATATGGACTCAATCAATACAATTTCTTCGACAACGATTCTCAAGTGCTTGTTTCTATCGTGTGATGTTTGAGTCACTTAAGGTGGACATTTTACCTATAAAGAGTAAAGATGGATTGCCCAAATTGTGGGATCTAGTTTTCCTCACTATATACTTTTCACTAGAATGTACTAGAGAGTTTATTCCTATCACTTTCCAATGCTGAATCCACTCTAGACACAAGATTCAAATGAGTTTCTCTTTTTTCCTTTAAGTTCATTAAAGCAATTGATGGCTAATGTATGAAAGCTGGTGGAATAGGGTAGGTGCTCTAATCATATAAATTAGAGATCAAACCTACTTCCATTCCACTTATTTCATTAGGGGAGATCGACACTTGACTCAAACTTTAAGCAAATGAAGGTAGGCACAAGCTGAATGGAAAGTGATTTGGATTGATGCATTCCCCTTTCATTGATTTATTGATTGTGTTTGATATAACTAGGTTTAATGCAACTAGGATTAGGTAAAGGATAAGAATTTGAACATTAATCGGCATAAACAGAGAACTCTACATGTACGATAAAGCAATATTGAACACAAATCTGAAAAAGAAGAGTTAGAGAGGAATTTGTCATTAAAATTTGGGCTAAAAAAGGTAGGACTAATTATGTTAGGTGTCATCGTCCTAGTAGACCAAGGTGCACAATATCCCAGAGTTTTGAGTAATGTACTCCATTTCATCTTCGAATAGCAATCACATCTATATGTGAATTGTTTAAAGTTGGAATTTCTTGTCTAACATAGGTCTATTTTGCTCTTGTATCTATTTGGAATATTACATATAATACATATGATTGATCTAATGAGTTATGACATGCAACTTATTTATGCTAAAAACTCCATTTGCAACTATAGAGGACAACATTTGGCCACTTAACTTAGGGAAACAAAGTTAGGATATAATCATGTCAAATTCACAGTCGAACTATATGCAATTTTAGCAAATTGGCATGATGGGATAACTCTTTTACTTTTTTGGCTTCAGTTAAGCCAAGGATGTTATTCCTAGAGATCTTTGTAGGATAAACGATGAAAAATTGCGCACATTGTTAGAAAGGTAAATTAATTATCTACCAATATTGTTGGCAGGGACCAACTAGATTGGTCAAGTAAGTCCATCTCAGGCTCAATCTTATCTTATTGACCAACTCAACCTTATCTCCAACTATATGTCATGAATATTGCAGTTAGCCTTATGGTCGTCATTTATTATGTAATTGGCTATAAATTGAATAGATTGAGGATGCATTCCTTAGTGCTCCTTTGTGAGTATCTCCTTCGATCCATATTTTTAACATGGTATTAGCGCCAATGGAAGATGTTCTTGAAATTGTTGCAAATGCAGAAGAAGAGTGCTATTAGTGCACATACAACCCAAGGCTATTCACATAAGTTGCCTTGAAGAAATCACTGTTAGCATATCATTTAGAATGAACCGCTTAGGAGGAGTTCTTCAGAAATCTGAGCTATTTGGGTGTAGAATTGTGAGCCATGAGCTGGATGAAGGGAGATCACTAAAGAGTTCTTAGCCTCTGACAGAACAAGGAGAATTCTAGAGAGATCAGAAATTTTTTTGTTCAAAGGTGCCCAAAAATAATAGTGAAGTGTTGCAGGAGTGTTGCGTTGTGATCAAATCCTGCAAAGATAAATGGTCAGTTCTGTTGCCTCAATAATTTGGGGGAAATCATAGCCACAAACCTATCTACTTCGTAATTAATTTACTCATTCTAACATCCCCCCATAAATTAATTATTGAATCGTCTTAGAAACCCCCCCACAATCTAGAAATGATGGGTCCTGGCCTAAAGCCTTGTTAGGTACCCATTTACAATTGCTTTATGAACTTTGTCTTTCATAGAATTGGACTTTAGTGTCTTGCTTCATTTTTTTTTACTTTCCCTCATCATAATTACCTTGGGATTTTGCGGCTTATACCTAACCAATATGCTTCTCAAATGGTTTCTTACTAACCACAAACTCTTCACACAAATGGTTTCTAGCTGACCATAAACTATGTACTTGAGTGGTTTTAACTAACCATGAACCTCACATACAAGAGGTTACTATTTACCATGAACCTCATAGATGGTTTTGGATTACCACAAACCTCAGGTACAAGTGGTTACTGCTGACCACAAAACTTCACAAACGGTTTCGGATTATCACAAACCTCATACGATGGGTAAAGTAACTTATAATGTACTCACTTCTTGATCATCACTCTCAGCTTTCTTCACTGATTTTTGGGCTCCTTCTGTATTTGCATTGATTATTGAGTCCATATAAAAAGTGATCCATCTACCAAGATATATGGGCACCCAGTTGTTGTACTTGCTAGTTCTATAGGAATCCTTTTTACCTACATGGTTCATCAATATGTTAAGCCAAAACACTTTGGGGTGTTGGGTACAACCGATCATGCACCCCCTACAATAAATTAGGTACAATAAACATCCGCCCATTGAGACACATTACTAGTGCTCAAGGATCCTAGCTTTTGTGGGCTCTATCGATCTCATACATTGCTTGCACAAATTCAGAAACAAAATGCTACAACATTAAAAAATATCACTTCTTATTAGTTTGCATAGAAATACAATTCTATTACTTAAGCCCATTTATATCTCAATACTATGGGGAATCTTTGTTTTACCTCTTCTCTGTGATTTCAACAATATTTTGGTGATTTAGGACAAATCTAGAATAGATATGCACAATTTCAATCTTTTTCACAATCTCTTCAAGTTCAGCTATAGCTGATTGATTTCTCTTTAACTTCAATCCAAACACTTCAACGATCTCACTTAGATCGATATTTTCCTTGACATTAATGGTAGCAAGGATCTCACACACCGAATAATGATTTTTGTGCTTGTACACTTCCTTGCCTTTACATGAACTTATTTCAGCCCGACAATCTTTTTCAACACCTTCAGCTCCTCTTTCTATTGATAAACTTCAAACAACAAACACATCCCACAATATTTGAGTAGCATACATGTTTTATGAAATAATTACGCCGTAGGCGTTTCCATATGAGAAAGACCAAGCTAATTTTTATGATCAACGGTGGAAAATGGTAGAGAGAAAATGACTACCATTGAAATGATCTCAAGCATTGATTTTTAATTCTTAATTTCAACGATTCCCAGAATAAAAGCACTGTTTGATTGAACGGTTCGCCAGTGATATTTACCATTGAAGGCTGTACCAAAATATGGGCAGAGTCGTGAGAGAGTGGAACATTTTGGAGATTTCCCCAGCCAAAGATGGCGATTGGATGCATGTCATTATCTTCCTCCTCTCGTGACATTCCAAAATATGGTGTCATTAGCTGACACGCTTGGTAGGTTTGCGGAGTTGACGAACCCTTCTTTTGAATCACATATGTCCAAAAGAACAGTCGTTCCCCTGTTATCTGCGGCATTGGCGAACTCTTCTTTCAAGTCACAGTGGTCGAAAAGACGGCTCACAATCTCTTTTGGAAAGACTGCACTGCATAGTGGAGGGGTAGGAGGCCTTCCTCGTTCCGAACATGTGACTAATATTCTTTTAAGTACTTTTTCATTCTTTTTTAATATTTAAGAAGGTTCTATTTTGTTGAGAGGAACATGGAATTCTGATATTTGTTGTGAATTCTATCGTTATATAGATGAGCTATTATTGTCCTTGTAGAAGTGATGAGGAGGGTATCCTTATGTTTCGTGTGTAATTCTACAACTAATATGTATGTATATGTGTGTACAGTATGTGTTGAATCTTACAATGTTCATTTCATTTATTGTATATCATGTGTGATGATTAGTAGCTTAAGATCCTAATTTCTTACAATGCATAAAAGTATGTTAGGCTACACTACTCATTTTGATTAGTAAACTATTCATGAACTCCTCTAATTGTCTACTACTAATGATCCTCGTCCATATATCTAATTATTATGATTTTGAATAATTATTTAGTTGATTTGATCAATATGAGTAACATAAAAGAAATGTGTATTTAATTCTACATAATTCTAAATATCTTAAGTGAAGTTAAAGTACCAACAAGCAGTAACAATGATGGTTGAGTTAATTGCGAGATAAAAATAGTAGATATGTTCTGCATTAAAAGCAACATATCCAAGGTGTTGACCTCATTACAAAACACCCAAAGGTACTAAAAGCATATTAACAAACCATTAACAACATTTTATCAGTACATAATAGTCTTAAGAGTTTAATATAAAGACATAACAAATAAAAAAGAACCAGTCTTGACTTTGAAAACAATGAAATGATTTGAAAAGCAACAAAAAGCCAACCACGTAGGACTAGCCAAAGAAACGGCCCTAGTCCTCTATGAGGAACTTGAACTTTTCCTTGTGGTTTCTTTCCTTATCCCCATCATTGCCTAATTCCTGACCTAATAGAAGGCAAAGAGAAGTAGCTGGCCTGTGCATAACCTTCGAGCTAAATATAAAGAAACTCACCATTGTCTTTTCATGCCTCTGCACCTTGGCTTTGAGCACTCATAGCTCAACAACAATCACATCACACTTGGATCAAGGATGTTCCTCTTCAGGTAGGTTCACAGGGGTAGACTTTGTGCTGTAAGAATCCTAAAGAGTGGTGTCTTTGGACAAGTTGTTGGTATTCATTGAGCTCTCTTTCTCCTCCCTAGAATCTTCAAACTCATCCTCTGAGTCAGAATTCTCCTCAATATCAAGATCAACAATAACTGCCCTCTTACCCTTTTCATAGGATAATTTGTCAATTTGTCAAATAGTCTGGGGTTGGAGCCACCCACATCTTTGACCTCATCTTCCCTACTTTCTTGATATGTGTTCTTAATTTGAATTTTGTTGATCTTCACATGGGACTTCTTCAATTTCTAAATTAGGGGTGTTTATTAATTCCCCATGGTAGACATTTTTCCCAAACTCATAGGATTCAAGCTACTTTTGAGATCCCAAAGCCCCTAGGTTGCCCCACTATGGTCAATAATGAGAGCATTATGGGTAGAGTTCCCACCATGGCAAATTTGCAAACGAGAAGGCGTGGACAAGTTTTTAATAGCCAAATTAGGGGAAAAATGGAAGGCTAGACTAGAGGCTAGTTTCTTGAGAAATTTTTTGTTTTTGCTAGGGTCATGAGGATCATCTTGGATAGTAACCTCTAGTGTGGAATTGTATTACGTGGTATCTTCAGCCATGATAATTATTTAGGGGGACACATAGCTAGGTGAAAGTGGTAGAGACAACAAATTAGGCCTTGGTTAAGGGGGATAGGCAATATCGAGATTCCTATTGGCAATGTTAAGGACATCCTAATAGAGCTCCCCAAAAAGGAAAGTAGGAAAAAGGGATGAATAAACAATTCACTATGATAGAAATGGTTGAGGAGGGGCACGTGGTAGAAGTATTCAATCTTAAACCTTCCTTCCAAAATAATCAATTTCATCAACATCAAACATACCTAGTCTTAAGGGGATGATAACTCTTCTCTGTCAAACCTAGTATGCAATTTGACAAGTTTCTCACCTTCCTTGAAACAATGCCAAACTCTTATTATCTACTACTCTACTTTTTCTTTTCCACTTTTTAACTCTGGTACTCATGCATGTTGCCTTAGCCAATTGATAATATCCTCATCAAGCTCAAAGGAGATACCACCAACCCTCACCCACCTTTTGTCCCAACACTAGTACAAAAACAACAATATGTGACCAAATAAACTACCAAAAATTGTAGATAAATGACCAAATTTGGTCACGTGACCAGTGGTAGTTTATTGCCGGTCATTTATCTCGTGACCAAATTTATGACTAAACTATTTTATTCATGTATTTGGTCATATATTTAGTCATTTATTTGGTCATTTGGTAGTTTATTTAATATAATTTTTTAATAAATTGTCTTAATTTGAGACAAAATAAAAGTTGCGTATTGTCTTAAAAATTGTCTCTGAAAGAGTGTCTTAAATTATTATCTTAAATAATTGTCTTAAAATTGTCTTAAACTAGTCTTAAAATTTGTCTTAAAAAGTGTCTCTATAAGAGGGTGCAGTGGAATTGAACCATCATCCTGCTACTTGTGAAGCAGGCGCTTTTTCATTGAGCTAGCACCCTTTAAAAACAATTAATACCCTTCAAAATCTAGGGTCTTAAAACATCCTTTGGTTTATAGTGAATTTTAAGATTGTATACTAGTTAAGAACATGTTTGGTGAAGACAAAGAGATGATTCTCTTTCTAGGGGATTTCTCTACTATAGGACCCATTGTAAGCTTGGACATTATTTCAATAAAAATCTGAATTGAAGCATAAAAATATTGTGCATGAGACTTTGGTGCACACATACGCACATTTATACATTCTTTGAATGTTCATGTATTACTTGTAAAAGGTAAATTAAAAAAAAAATTATCTACTTAAATAAATCTACACTAACCATTTTTGTAAATTTGCAACAATTTTAAATTTTGTTGGGTATTTTATAAAAAACTAACAAATAATACATGCAACATAGAATTACTTGACATATATTCATGGTAGAGTTTTCAATCATTAGAAACTGTATAAAAAGACCTCATAAACTCGTGATCTCTATACTATGTATCCTGAAAATGGCCTTTGTTGATTCGAATTTCATCTATGTTGATTCTACTCATTTCTCACCTTAGCATAAGAATCACGTAAAGTAACAACTTAGCTAAAAATTATCTTATCTACAATTGAATCTTGATCAACTAAGAACTATCCCATCAAACAAGAAATTGCAACTAAAGCATATAGGAAGTTGCTAAATGCCCATTAATCAATAGGAAAAGCTAACTAGAGTGCAAAGTGTAAAATCATTCAAAAACATTAGATAATCAACACAAATTCATCCCATAATCTTTGTGAATAAAATCATCAATAAAAAAATATGGCATGCATGGAATAGTAGAGTATTATTATATAAGTTACGACTTAGAAGAACAACAAACGGTCTCAAAGAGTTGATAATCACCAGTATTTTATTAGTCAGTAGCAGCAACCACCTACATAAGGGATTTGGATATTCTCATTATTCCTCCCTTAACAGTTACATGAGTTGTGTCCTATCTTCAGGTATGCTGAGCTTTGCTGGTTGTAATCATCCTATGACATTCTCTTAATAATAATTTAACTTATGATTGTCTTTGAGACATTTTTCATTTACAAATTCATTTGCTACTTGTAGTAGCTGTTCGGAATGTTATAAGCTGGCTGTATTCCTGGAATTGTATATGCTTCATATCTTTCTTTCTATGATCATAATAATTGTTTTTTCAATAGTATTTAGAGCTTTAAATTTGCATCGTAGGGTTTAATACATGAAAGGTGATTTTCAGGCATGAATGGAGACTAGTAAAAGCAGTTGCAAAAGGCGTGTTGGATATATTGAAGAAGAGGGTTTCCCTAGATGTTCCTATGCATCTTGTGGGACTTGAAAATGATATTTGTGAACAAAAAAAGAGTTTACATATTGATTCTACAAACATACGTCTGGTGAGGGTAGGAATCAGGGGCATAGGCGGTGTTGGGAAAACCACATTGGCCAAGGCCATTTACAATGAAATTCATCGCAAATTTGATGCCTCTTTCTTTCTCTTCAACATTGGAGCTATTGCACAGAACAACACTACACTCATGGACTTGCAGAGAAGAGTTTTAGGGAGTTTGGTAAATTACAAGGGAGAAGTATCAAGTGTTGATGAAGGAAGATCTTTGATGAGAGATCGACTACGAGGAATTTGGGCTCTTGTGATTTTGGATGATGTGAATGATAGAAGGCGGCTGGTTGCGTTGTATGGCGATGGGGATTGGTTTGGGCATGGTAGCAGAGTCATCATTACTTCCCGAGACCAACACATTCTCAATCTTGCTAAGGTCCACTCAGTTTTTGAAATGAGTGGACTAGGGGAGAATGAAGCTCTCGAGTTGTTTAGTTGGCATACTTTCTGTAGGGCACTCCCGGAGACCTCTTACAAAGATCTATCTACAAAAGTTGTGAGGGCCTGCCGAGGGAATCCTCTTGCATTAGAAGTCATTGGATCACATTTGTTTGATAAGGAGGTGCCCAACGACATCCAGTGTTGGAAAGAAGTTGTTCAAAACATTGGGGAATATCCAGAAATATCTACAATCCTTCAAACCAGTTATGATGGACTCAGCCATGTCAAGAAGGAAATGTTTCTGGATATAGCTTGCTGCCTTGTTGGTGAAAGGAAAAGTCACGCTGATCTTTTCTGGTAATTTTTATACCCAAATAAAGTTCAAACAGCCATCAAGAATCTTTCGCTGAAAATGCTTATAGAGATTGGTGGCCCTAATGGTCCCCTCCATATGCATGACCTTCTGCGGGAAATGGGAAGAGGAATTGAAGAGCAGACTGCGGCTGCCTGTGGGTGCACACAGAGCTTTGAACAGAGACAGAGTGGACAGAGTGAAAATGCTTGTTTACACAGGACATAATGAAAATGAGCCTGTTGTCAAACATAACATGCCTTCGCTATGCTACCTAGTTTTGCAAAATACAAAAGTAGCTGTCAATATTGTAAAGCTAACTCCGAATTTGAGATGGATAAAAATTAGAAAAAGTGAGATTTTAAGTGATAGGCATATATGGATGATGTCAAGAAATAAACTCTAGTTGGATGGCAATTGGTCTCAAGTCAGGATCTTAAGTCTTGAGAGAGGTGCATTTCCCAGGAAAACCCCAAACATGCTCAATAGCTTGGTGAACCTTCAATGCTTGTATATACAACATTGTGATACTCTCACAACACTTCCTGTCATAGTCGGTAACTTGTCACAACTCAAGGAGCTCAAATTGTGCGGCTGTAAAAGGTTAACAAGCCTTCCTAATACTCTGGGCAATTTGGTGCAACTAGAAGAGTTGTGTTTCGGCGGCTGTGCAGATTTGAAATCCCTTCCAAGCAATTTAGGTAATTTGGCTCAACTACAAAAGCTGAGCTTGGACCATTGTTCAGATAAAGTATTCTTCCCAACACAATTGGCGACCTGGCATAACTCTGGACTTTCAGCCTGTATCATTGTTTAAGTTTACAAAGACTTCCTTACACATTGGGAAAGTTACGAAAGCTTAAACAATTAAATGTTCACCGGTGCTCAGGCCTAGGAAGCTATCATCATATCATTGCCAAGTTAGCCTAACTTAGGGAGTCAAACAGGTAAAATATCATTTATACATGAATGTAATTTGGTGTAGAGAGACTCAATATAAGAACGTTGAAAGAAGATATCTCCTATTAATTAGTTTGATATTTTTTCTCATGGTAAAGTAATAAGGATTTTAAATTTTGCAGAAGCAACGAATTGGGCAGTTTGGTGCAAAAGGAGTTCAATGTCTACCTTGGTTTTTGTGAAGCGAAGAAAGTAGAAACATTGATAGACAAGCTTCATAAATATGTTCGAATATGCAGGGGTAGGGAGGATGACCGAAGTCTCTACACTGAGTCACTTCGTATATGCAGGAGCAAGGACGATGACAACACCTAGGCAATTGATAGCAATGATATTATTGTTCCTATATTTTCCAGATGCTGTCCCAGTGGTTGGTTCAGTGAATATGAAGCTATGCGCAACTCGAATGGCCTCGTTATTCCTTTCGTTCCTCTTGAAAATTCGTTGTTGTGGTCTTCCAATACGTGTTTTGAAATCCTTGAATGTTCTAATGTAGGTGTATGAAGATTTGTAACACCCTAGTTTGTATATGGAAGGAAATTGGGAAATGAAGCATAAGGATTCCAACAAGTAATATAGCAAGACAATATATGTAGGGAACTCACAAATCTCTTGAATGAATGGGATCCAAATAATAACAACAATAATGGTATTGGGATATTTCAGCACGTTGGAATGGGACGATGAGATGAAGGCTGGGAAAAAAGACCAATGAATGAATAATCATGTAATATCATCTAGTTGAAAAAGATTCATGCAGAACACTTTTCAAGTTGGCGAGTATGAGTTGCAAGTAGAGATCTTTTAATGCAGAAGCTTGAATAATTGCTAAAATATGATCTTTATAACATTTGTATAATGTTCGAAAATGAAATTATAAAAGTTTATGTATTTATTAAGTATAAATTAATCAAATAATTAATATATAATTAAAGTGTTATGTTTTTTCTAATAAATGGTAACTTTGAATATGTGACTAATATTCTTTTAAGTATTTTTTCATTCTTTTTTAATATTTAAGAAGGTTCTATTTTGTTGAGAGGAACATGGAATTTTGATATTTGTTGTGAATTCTATCATTATACAGATGAGCTGTTATTGTCCTTGTAGAAGTAATGAGGAGGGTATCCTTATGTTTCGTGTGTAATTCTACAACTAATATGTATGTATATGTGTTTACAGTATGTGTTGAATCTTACAATGTTCATTTCATTTATTGTATATCATGTGTGATGATTAGTAGCTTAAGATCCTAATTTCTTACAAGGTATAAAAGTATGTTAAGCTACACTATTCATTTTGATTAGTAAACTATTCATGAACTCCTGTAATTGTCTACTACTAATGATCCTCGTCCATATATCTAATTAGTATGATTTTGAATAATTATTTAGGTGATTTGATCAATATGAGTAACATAAAAGAAATGTGTATTTAATTATACATAATTCTAAATATCTTAAGTGAAGTTAAAGTACCAACAAGTAGTAACAATGATGGTTGAGTTAATTGCGAGATAAAAATAGTAGATATGCTCTGCATTAAAAGTAACATATCCAAGGTGTTGACCTCATTACAAAACACCCAAAGGTACTAAAAGCATATTAACAAACCATTAACAACATTTTGTCAGTACATAATAGTCTTAAGAGTTTAATATAAAGACATAACAAATAAAAAAGAACCAGTCTTGACTTTGAAAACAATGAAATGATTTGAAAAGCAACAAAAAGCCAACCACGTAGGACCATCAAAAGAAACGGCCCTAGTCCTCTATGAGGAACTTGAACTTTTCCTTGTGGTTTCTTTCTGTATCCCCATCATTGCCTAATTCCTGACCCAATTGAAGGCAAAGAGAAGTAGCTGGCCTGTGCATAACCTTCGAGCTAAATATAAAGAAACTCACCAATGTCTTTTCATGCCTCTGCACCTTGGCTTTGAGCACTCATAGCTCAACAACAATCACATCACACTTGGATCAAGGATGTTCCTCTTTAGGTAGGTTCACAGGGGTAGACTT
>MU227701.1:5607653-5620891 GCA_018584345.1 Thuja plicata
TTTTTGGTAATCTGTTAGGATATACCTCAATTATGGAAGACGGTTAAGTCCTGCTCTGTTAAGAGACTTAATGCTTCAATGGTTAAACTGAAACACAATGACCTATTTCTAATGCAACTTTGAATTACAGATATTCAGGTCTATTTATGTATAATACCTCTCTGATGAATGTATCAATTCAATTCCTTTGTGCTTCACACTTTTTGCTCAGTGATGCTGTGCTTTGCTATTCGTCGGTGTCTACAGAATTCATTAGCTTTCCTTTAGCTTGATTGATCAGGACTGTATGAAGCTTAACCTTCATCAGTTTCTCTTCAGCATCTTCTTTCAATTCACTCTCCCGTGTATCTGATTGCTTACGGAAATGAATTATGATTGTCTCTTATATAGACATGATATTCCTTAATTCTTGGTTCTTGATTCTTGATTCTTGGCATGAAAAATAATCCAGCCAAATTGATTTACAGCTTTAACTCTTGATTTATCTCATAGTTATCTTCTTGCCAACTGTATAAATCAATTACTTTAACTGTGGTCGAATAAAACAAATAAAACAACCAGTTAATTTTATCTTTAAGCTCTGCCAGCTAGATATTTTGTCATTTTCTGATCTCTCTGTTCTGTTGGTCAATTTTGTAGTTCATCGCTGGTGACAACTGCCAGTTCCGTCGGTGCAACTTTAGTTAGCTTTGGGATCTCCATCCGTCGGGCATCATTGGATATTGCTCATTGGGCAACACTATTTTCAGCTCGTCGGGCATCCTGTGATTTTGCTTCGTCGGGCAACACTGTCTTCTACTCGTCGGGTATCACCGTGACTTTATCTCTGTTTTTACTGATGGTGTGCACTCCGCCGGTGTGGTCTGTCACTTAGTGAATACTTGAATTTTATGAATTGTTGAAAGCATAACCTCTGTTCCATTGATTATCTGAAGTCTTTGGTGTTATGTATATGACCATACATATGATATCAAGTTGACTTCAATGACAATACAAACCATTAACTGATTTACTGTCTTGCATCATCTTCAACTTAACATTATCAAGCATTCAATTAGTTACATGTCATCATTGCCAACCTCAAATTCACTGTGGAAAGTCATCCCCAACTCGGTAGATCCACCAAAATTTAATGGGGAAGATTTAACTTGGTATCGGCTATATGGAACTTGGTACATTGATGGAAGGTATAAAGGCATTGGACATGCTCCCCTACTTGACAAGATCTTCAACTTAGAATATATTGGAATGTGCTGTGAAAATGAGTGTTACAAGAAGCCATTGGGTATGTGTTGATGGTGTTATGTCTTTTAAATCTTATTGAGACGCCTTGATGGACCAAGAGGAACAAAGAGAAAAATGGAGGGTGAAGACGGGAAGAAAATCAAAAGGAAGAAAAGCGAAGTGGAAAGGGAGGTAAATACAAGTCATAAAAAATGGAAATATTAAATAGAAAAAATATTATGGGTCTATAAGGATAAACATATTAAAGATGAAAAGGATGAAATTGTGTAAAATATGAAGGATAATCTCTATTAGAAAATTAAATATGACAAGAAATAAAAAATATGCAGTGGAGAAAAACAATAAAAAATATGTAGTGGTGAAGCCAATCAATGAGACCCGCCTGAACTACAATGCTAACTATGTCATCACTCAGGTCCCAAGGCACACTAAATTCACATCCATCTATACTGAAGGTATCTATAACACTGCCACTATCACCATCCTCTGCTAGGCTCACATGGAAGTGTTGACTCTGCAATTAATCCAACTTCCAGCCACTAATCCCATCTACAACAGGTGACAAATACTCATCCCTAAAAGAATGGTATAACCTCGGAACCAATCCACGCTGATGCATCATCAAATCCTCTATGTTTGGATTTGAGAATTCATGATGAGTAGTCCTCCCTATGCAGTCACGACAAAAAACTCCCACCTTGGTCAAGTGCTGACTGTCATAGTCCTAAATAAAAGCTCTGTCATCTGACTTATCACCAAAAACTTCCACAGTGGATGTAACTACAGGAAAACCTAATGCAACATGCGGTTCTCCGCTTCTCTCTACAGATGCACTCATCCCATCTGAAACTACTACACCTATATTTGTAATGGATATAGCCACATCCCCACTACAACCATCACAATAACCCGTGGATGTCAAATCATCACCAACTGCCACTGTAGGAAATTGTACTGTAACTGTAGTCGGTGAACACTGTGCCCAACTCAACTCCATGATAAGCTCCTCAATCTATGACTGAGACTCATGAAAGGCTAACTATGCTCTTTGTAATGAATCCCTAGTCACTTCCAACTCATGGGTGAGCTCATCCACCTCATCTTCCTTTCCCCTCAGCGCATCATACCAAGTGCAACCCCACTCGAGAAGGTATTCTCTAGTAGCCAATAGCTTCAAGTAATTTTGTTTCATTAACCTGATGGATTCTCAAAGTGCACAAAACTCAGCAAGGGAAAGACTACCATCATAATTCTCATCCGTCACATGAGTACCCCAGCCATAGGTAGCCAACATTTGACAAGCAGTATCAAAATACTCAGTGGTTGTGGCAAACTGATTGTCATTCACCTTTAGTTTCCCAACCAACTGATGTCTCTGAAATTGTTGGCGCTAATGCAAGCTCTCAAAATCAAAATTTGCACTATGAAAGGATGTTGTATCCACAACGCTCACCTTGTAATCAACATCATGTGTGTTATCATTAGTGCACACATCATCAACTGAGGTACTGCTACTATGTATGTCGAAAGCTCGCTCAAATGGTAAAGAGGAAGTTGTTGTTCTGACCATCTCTATGCCCACTTCCACTTCCATTGTAACTGTAGGTTCCTGTAAGTCACGATACTGGGACCTATTACAAATATATGAATTTTTTGATTCATTTTCCCAGGTCTGATTTATGAAATCAGATTTGCTTTGGCCCATATCTGCATCACATAACTCATTTCTAACATCCAAATTATGAATGTCAACACTGAAAAACTCCATGCAACCATCTTTCACACATGGGAAGACTTCTATCTCATGAGTGGACTCCATACTAAGTCTTCTATCATAAAAATCAGAGTTATTGATGTCCACTTCTTCCTCAAATTTCACTCTCCTACCTCCAGACACCATTTGCATGTTATCCTGCAAACCAACCCTTCTTGCAAATAAGTCACGGGCTATCCTGTGATATTGTTTCGTTGTTGAACTAGTCATACCATATATCTTTGGATGAAAGTTCATAAAATGATAGAAATATTTAATAGAAAGATAAATCTTTCTTAACATTTTGAGGAATATTGTTATATTCCACAAACATGCTAAACATTGCATCCTTTCTGTCATCCATTATATCCCCTCGTGTAACCTTCATCTGATTTCCTTGTTTAATTAACCTCTTGATTATTTCCACGACTGACATATTTGCAAGAAAGTTGATTACTCACATATAATATATCAGATCAATATAAAAATTTTCCCAACCCCCAACAGGATGGCAGGAAACCGCTCTGATACCAGTGTAAGAACCCCAATGGCTCTAACTCTGCCAAACCACTGATTCTTTTGAATGTTGGATATTTGACATTTTGTCAAACACTTTGCACGTAGGCTCTGATACTACTGTAATAAACCCAGTGGGTTATAATTTCCCTTCTAGCTCTGAATCTTGTATGTTTTTGGAAATTTTGTGTTCCTTTGCAACTTTACAACTTTTTTTTGGCTTTTCAAATATATACATTGTATTTGAGATTTTTGGATAGTAAAATAATTACAATGCATAGAATTGAAATGCAATTCCAAACTCTTCGCACCGAGCTTAATTCACTGTAACGTTGTATGTAGGGGATTACAATGCAAAATTAAAATTGCAATTTCAGAACTATCCAACCTATCTTATTTCACAATTTACCTATATGAAAATATTTACAAACTAATAATGAATGCAACACTTTAATTTTAAATTCTAAGAAACCTGGGCAGATTGGATTCAACGCTGATAGGCCTGGAGATAATGTTGTTGTCTGAGAATTCCAATTCCTTTGCTATGGGGTGGATAAACGGCAGCATCTTCACCCTGAGACCAAACCACACCTTTTCTAAGTATTGTGATCTATCAACTTCTAGCCGCTTCCTAAATCTGATGATGTCGCCTCAACATGGACTCACGACAGACATATATGCCCAAACGCAGTTGTTTTTGTGGCTGCAAACAATTTAAATACAATCCACGAGCTTGTCACCACTTCCAAAAGACTATGTTGAATCATTCTTTCCTTTTGAATTTTCAAAACACATTATAACCTCAGATATTTGGTAAAGACCAGCACAATTTCACTAGTTTAATGTATACCAGTCCAAAGTGTGTGAGACACAGAGAATTCCCAATTCTCTAGCTCCTAAATTTGAAACCCTTAGAAACAATTCACCAGATCACAATTTCATAGAAAAAAGCTTGCAGGATGATGAATACGATTTCATTCTCTTGCTTTTATAAAACCATATGTACCAAATCGATTTCATGGCTTCACCATTACACCAACAGCTCACAACTTCAGTGATACTCTTATTTGTAAAGTTTGGGATTTAATTGTTTAAAACATTTTCCCTGCATCGTTAAATAAGCCTCAAAGTCATTTTATTTAATGACATTAAATAGCTCATGCCCAAATTTAATAATATAAGTTTTTGAGATTAATTAATAATTATTAATTGAGGCTTAATTAATAATTAGAAAATCAAATAATTTGTTAATTAAATCCTTCAATTGATCCAAGTGCTCTCTTCCTAGCAACTGGTCATAATTGACTTACTATAAATAGTAAGTCTCAAAACAAAAGTTGACTCAAATGAAGAGCAAAACTTGAACATCCCTAACTATGGAGTGGGAACTGGCCTCTGGGTCCATCAACTGGACCCTCTGAACAACTCCATTAGCCTATGAGGGTCAGGAAATAGGACGCTAATCCTCTAAAAGCTGAGGCTCACAAAAATGGGGACATTACAAAGTATGACGATAGCATATGTTTCATGGTGGAAACTGATGACTTCTTGATGGAGGTAGTGGAGCCTCGAACTTTATGGGTTATGCTGATGGGATATGAGGTTGATCCTACCCTTCTTGAAGTTTATGTTGAAGATTTGCTGAAGAAACCTATAGATCCTAATGAAGAAAGGTTCAACACATATAAAGAGAAGAGTCTCAAGGTGCACTTGGAGTTCAATAGACCAACTAGAGAAAGAAAAATCAGTAAACAAGTTGAGAACTTGGCTGAAGAGTTTGGGATTCTTGTTGAGAAATTAAGGGAAGAGAGGAAAAGAAGAGAAGAAGAGGAGAAGAAGAAGGCGGCAACAGATGAGCCTATTAATGTTGTTGATGTTGATACTGCTACACCGAGCACTTCCCTTGCTATAACAAGATAGACAAGAAGCTTAGTGCAAGCTTCAGTCAGTCCACCTACGGAGAAGCCTACTACTACAAAGAACACATAGAAGGCAGCCTCTATATCAAAGAAAGTGAGTCCGAAGTAGAAGGAACAACCTAAACCTGCTAGTAAGAGAGTGAAGACAAAGAGTTCTAGAAAGTACAAGGGTGCTGATGATGATGAAAAAATAGATTATGATGATGAAATCAAGCAATTGAGATCATAAGGATCCAAAGTAGAAAAGGTAACAGAAGCTAAACCATCTGAAGAGGAGCCTGTATGCAAGAAGCCAAAGATTGATATTGGTAAGCCTTATATAGTAGTTGATAAAATTGTGAAGAATGTGACTGCTTATGGTGTTTTGGTAGCATTGAAGAAATACTATAATAGATATGATGAAGATGAAAATAGGACACTTGAAGAAGCAACCATTTAGTACTTGAATAAGTATGATAGGGTATTAATTGAAATTAAAGGGGAAATACCAGTTGAATTGTATGGCATATTAGAGGGTAGAAGACTTATTGCACAATTTGTGGACAAACAGATTAGAGAAAGAACCTTGGTTAACCTTTTTCCTATCATTACAAAATAAATTAATAACATCCTAGAGGAATCAAAGAAAGAATTCATGTACAAAACAAGATTGAATAAACTCATGATAGGTCAAATTGAGGAAGTTAACAAGGATATGGAGAAAGTATTAAGAAAAGTCTTGTTGCGCAATAGATATGAAGTTGCTAAGGATGGTGAGGAAATAGATGACATCATTGTTCATGACAGTGAAGCTATTGATATTGGTAATGATCCTGATGTTTTTATATATGGCATTCCTATCACATTATCTGGTGATGATTATGTTATTGGTGAGGAGAAGAATGATACTGAGAATATTGATGATCACACTGAGAAGGTAAATACTGAGGTTGATAAGGATGATGAAACTAATACATTTGAAGAGCAGAGAGATGAAGCAGATAAGGATGAAGGTAAGATAAATGATGTTGCAAAGATAAATGATGTTGCAGATCAAACAATTCTTATGGATGTTGAGACAGAAAAAATGGAGAAACAGACTGAGATGAAGTTGGATGCAAGAGACACTACAAAGGAAGTAAAGGAATTCTTAGAGGAAGATGTTATAGATGTGGAAAACATAGAGATTGTTGAAGGTCCAATTCAATTGGATACACTCAGCCTGGATCAAATGATGAGACTTGCATTGGTGGCCCAAGCCAAGGCAAGGATGCTAATTTTGAAGAGACATGAGAAGCATAGTGATCTTTTGGCACGTGCATGTAATGTATTAGGTCAGATTATGCCATTGTATGTGAAGGATCATAATGATTCATCATCAAGTCAGCTTGAAGGTCTACTGAATGCAGTGAGTTCGCATTTTGACTCTTTGGAGAAATCAGATTTGCTTAAGGTACATATTGAATTTGATAAAAGAATATATGATTAGTTGGTTACCTTAATTGCACAAGACAAGATATCATAGGAATTTGGGATACAAAGAATGAAGGATGCTCTAACCAAAGTAGAAAATGTTTACAGAGCATGTATAGCATATCCTAGATGTGTTGCAAATTTGGAAAAGTTTATAAGGGAAAGTGAGAACAAACTGACTGAATTGTAACATCTTTTGATCCCTCGACAACTTCAATATCAGATCATGAAAGGAAAATCGTTTCTCTCATGTATCAGATCAATACTTTAATCACTAAAAAGGAGAGAATGATAGGAAGGGTTAGAGAGCTTAGATGTCAACTTGCTTCTAATATGGATATTTTGGTTAGTGGTTTGAAAGAGGCTGAGGTAGCTTTTAACAATCCTAAAGCACATGATCTTCCTATAGGAGAGAAACTCGCTTATAGCACCCGTGGGAAAATCCAAATCATTGACAACCTGAAGATGAGTTGGGATAGAGATTTTGGTGCTTGAAGGAGCACATTTTCTGATGTTATTAAGCTCGTATAAGTATAATCATTGTACTTGTACTTATGCAGCATATATGTAGGATTTTGGTAAAATTTTTGGTTGCAGACCCCTTTACCTTGGCCATTGATGTCAAAGGGGGAGAGAGGAGTGTAAAATGAATGTTCAACTCAGGGGGAGCTAAGGAGAGAGTAGTTGGAATGTTTTGCAGTTTTGGACACTTAGTCATTTTTCACTAAGTGTTGCCATCAATGCCAAAGGGGGAGATTGTTGGAGAAAGACACTGCATAGATGCTTAGGTGTTGTCATTGATGAAAACTAAACTCAATTATCACATGCACAATGCAGTATTAGATCATACTGATGATCAGAATGGTTTGCGGCTAAGTATGAAATGAAGAATAGGATGTTCTGCCAGTATTTAGTAATTGGTTCGATGAGGTTTGGTTTTTGAAGATATGTCGTTGCACATGTAAAGGAAGTATGTTGGAGGTATACAGATGCTAATTCTAGAAGTTGAAATTTCGGTGATACCTAGTGTAAAATTTATATGGATCTATATCTCAGTTTTTGTGGTGAACAATAAGAACAACCGACTGGGTGGTAAAATCTGTTTGCAGACGCAACAAATCATTTTGGCAGTAAAAATTTTTGTTCAAATGATGGAGATAATATTTATGGAGATATGTGCATGGTCATTTTGGCTCGCAATGATATTCAAATTTTGAATTTGGCGGTTTTGGTCAACACGTTTCACATATCCTTAGAATATTTTTGAGCTGACATGATGATCGGATTTTAGGGTTGCAAACATATAAGTTCAATTGTTTAGGTTTTGGAGTTTTTTTTGAGTAGTTGATGCATGTGAACAATTGTGGTGTTGAGAATTGGATGCAGGGAGGTCAGATCTGAGTCTCTAATCAAGGAAGAGCATCAAGACAATGTAGTCAGAGAATAAGTGTATCAGATATGTGTAATGAGTGTATGCAGAACTAAAATTAGGCAGTGTTAGATGCTATTTCAGTAGTTCAAAGCTTCAGTTGATCATTGTAGTGATCTTGTAAGGTAGTGAGCCTTGTATAAAGGGTTGTAGCCTTGATTGTAATTGAGTAGTGAGCTCTAGGCAGTATGCCTGCATGCATGTGCATTCTCTTTATAATGCCTTTAATAGGGTCTATTACTTTTTACATAGTGCACTATCTTGTGGGTTCCATCCCCACCATGGTTTTTCTCCTAACAAGGTTTCCACAATAAAAATCCTTGTGCTATGTTGTTGTGGTTGTTTGCTTTGTGTTCATGCTTGTTTCTTTTCATAGTAAATGCTAAGTAGTTTGTGAATTGAGTTATTAAGGTTAAATTTTGTTGAACACTGATTCACCCCCCTCCTCTCAGTGTTCCCATATTCCAACAACTTCTTCCTCTATATTTCCATTAAGGAATGAGGACTTCACGTCCATTTGGTAGACCTTGAAATTTTCAAAGCTGAGAAGAGGTAAAAACCATCCTTATCGCCTCCATATGGGCAACAGGTGCAAATATTTTTTCAAATTAATTCCTCCAACTTGTGCATACCCCTTGCAAACTAGTCTTGCCTTGTTTCTTACAAAGTCCATCCCATTTAGCTTGTTTGTGAATACCTACTTGGTACCAATCACATCATTATCCTTAGATCTGGGGACAAGTTCCCAAATTTCTTTCTTTTCAATTTGATTTGGTTTCCTTTTCATAGCTTTTATCCTGTGCTTTTCTTCACTTGCTTTTGTAATGTTCTTTGGTTCTATTTTGCAAAGCAAGCACATATTTAAATGTTGTAGTGTGTTAGTGAGTCTCCTCATCTGAATCTTTGTATCTATCCACAATAATCATATCTTCTAGATGCTTCTTTTGGAGAAATCTGGATGGAGTCTTGAATAGTGCTCTTGATGGTGTCTTTGGGTTCCCTTGCTCAACTATCACTTTCTCAATTTCTTCCTCCATTTCCTCTTCTTAACAAACTTCTTCATTTTGAAGAACATCTTCTACTACTTCGTCATAGTATCTTTCTTCATTTGCTTTCACATTTGAATTTTGATGACCCTATGTAGCCTCTTATTATAGCATTTGTGCACTTTACTTCTTTTGGAGAAGCCTAGGAATATTCCTTCATCAGCTCTACAACCAAATTTTCCTTGATCTTCTTCAAATATCCTTCTGTAACTTGCACTTCTAGACACTTCTAAATGCTTCATTATTGCAGGCCTTCCTTTCTAGAACTCATTTGGTGTTTTGCTATCACTTACTCTGATTTGTGCACAATTCAAAGTGTAGATTGTCGTGTGAATCACATCTCTCCAAATTATGTCAGATAACTTTGACTCATTGAACATGGCTCTAGCCATTTCTTGGATTGTTCTACTCTATTCTTTCTTTCCACAAATCCATTTTGTTTTGGAGTCCTTGTAGCTGAAAATTGTCTTCTTATCCCTGTCTTTTGCAAAAATATTCATTTGAAGTAAATTCTCCTCTCTTTGATCTTCAAACCTAATCCATTCTCTACTAAGTCTTTGAGTGCCTTAAACTTGTCAAGAGCTTTAAAAATGTGACCCAAGTCATTCTAGTATAATCATCAATTAATAACATTAAATACCTTTGTCTTTGCATGCTTCTTTTTCTAGTTGGACCATTGAGATCTATATGTATAAGCCCCAACGGTTTCAATGCATAGTGTTCCTTTGATTTTAGACTCACTCTAGTTTTCTTCCCAAGTTGACATTTCTTACAGGCGATGTTTGTGGGCTTTAAAATCTTTGACATGTCTCTCACAGTTTCCTTATGGCTAATCTCTAATCTTGACAAAATTGTCAAATTTTAGGTGCCCCATTCTCTTGTGCCAAAACCAACTCTCATCTTGCCCCATATGACATTCACCTTTGATTTCATTGAGGATGTACAGATTATTTGTTGTTCCATGAGCATCTTCTATTGATTTCCTATCCTTCTTGATTTCACATCCTGCAGGATGAAATGTAAGAGTGTGCCACTGGTCACAAAATTTACTCACACTTAGGAGATTCTGCTACTACCCTTTAATTTCTATGACATTCTTAGTTTTTGTTTTCTACCCTTTAATTTCTATGACATTCTTAGTTTTTTTTTTCCATTGTTCAGACTAAGAGTCCCTTTTTCTTTTATATTCGCCTTAGTATTGTCTCCAAATTTCACTTTCCCTTCATTCAGTTGCTCAAGAGTAAGAAATTTACTCTTGTCACTTGTCATGTGTCTTAAACAACCACTATCAACATGCCATTTATTTCCTTTTCTCATGTGTGTAGAGATTTTTGAACAAACATGGATTCTTTTTTGTTTTCTTGTTCCCATTTCTTCTTCCAAACCTTAGTTGATTCATCAATTTTTTGTCATGAACGTCTTCCTTGCTTTGTCTTGGATGCTCAACAAAAGTAGTTCTGCAAAAACATGCTCTGTGCCCAAAATTTTTGTCCTTAAGGTTATAGTCCATTACAGAAGCAAATGAATTATAGTTCCTTTTGGAGAAACTAGTATTATCCTTTGTATGAATTCGGTAGACCACTTCTTTGTGACCAAAAGGATTGTATGAAAACAATAGCGGTGAAAGGAATGCTTGAACTTGGTTATATAGAGCTGTCCTTGATGAAAGTGCTTCCTAAAAATGTCCTTGTTTGCCTTCAGAGGTGGATTGTTCTTTTGGGGGACTTTATTCTCCTCCTCCTTGTTCTCTTCTTTCTTGTTGCCTTCCCTTTTGATGGAACTGTTGAGAACCTCAATGTAGCTTTTTAGCTTTTCTTCACTCATCTAGTGTGCCATATCTATCGTATTAGAACTTGTAGCCTCCTTTGCTTCTTTTTAAAAAAAAAAAATTCATATTGACCTTGCTTGTGGCTCTTCTTTGATGATGCTTTCTTCCTTTCTTCATGTAGTGATTCTCTTCATCCTCTCTGCTTTCATTCTTATCCTGCAGACACTTAGAAGTTAGAAGAAAAATGTCATATTCCATCGCAATTAAAGAATTCAAATGGTAACTTACCTTGATGTTTCATGGATCCTTTCTTTAGCTTTCTCATGAAGTGATTTTCTTCAACCTCTTCACCAAGACCCTTATAGTGTTTACAATCTCATCAACACGAAGAGAGGTTATGTTCTCCTCTTTCATCTTGAGGATTTTGAATTATCTTCGATGGGTTTGAAGCTTTGACTTCTTTACTTTAACATCTTCATCGATGTTCTTCCACTTATCTCACATGTCCTAAGCTAATTTGCAATGCATAGCATTCACAAACTCTTATTCGCATAAACCACACAAAATCACATGCTTGGCTTTTGCATTGTTCCCATTTTCTTTCTTCCCACCCTAATCTGTTGGAGTTGAAGGGAACGTGTAGCCATTTACAACTGATTGCCAAATATCTTACCTGATGGCATTCAAATAGGTCTCAATTGGTGAGAATCCATATCCTTTTTTCCTGACCATATGTGCTCTGTTAGATCATCCTTCAAGAAGTAATCTTGTAGAATGACAATTTGTCACCTTTCCATGAAACCACATTTTTCTAATCGAATGTTTTTGAAATAATAGTTTCCTTACTTGGAAGTTTTAAGTTTTATCACGATGGATTCAAGTTTCATCATGATGGCTAATGTTTCAAGTCAATTTTGCTATATTGGACAGTCATATGTGTACAAAATAAATTATAACAAGTTTGCCATATTAATCTTGTGTCAGATTATGTAGCCGGTTCTAGGAGCAGGGCAACGTAACTATCTTTTGTGAAATTAAGTATATATAGCTGATACAAATCTACGATATTTTCAAAGATGAAGTGTAGATACATGAAGCCATTAGCTCTATAGAGGTAATGGAGTATCATATTTTAGCTCTGCCAACATTTTAGACAACACCCACCTATTTTAGCAGTCAATTTTATGTCTATTAATGTAGATAGTTTTTGCCATTTTGATGCAACAATGTTTAAAACATTTTAAGAGAATGTATCGCATATAAATACTAGATGTAGTCGTAGTATCATGATGTTAAAATATTTATATATGTATAGCATTATGGCTCTAAAATGTAGTGGGAAGTGATTATTAATGAAATATGGACTCAATCAATACAATTTCTTCGACAATGATTCTCAAGTGTTTGTTTCTGTCGTGATGTTTGAGTCGCTTAAGGTGGACATTTTACCTATAAACAGTAAGAATGGATTGCCCAAATTGTGGGATCTAGTTTTCCTCACTATATAATTTTCACTAGAATGTACTAGAGAGTTTATTCCTATCACTTTCCAATGTTGAATCCACTCGAGACACAAGATTCAAATGAGTTTCTCTTTTTTCCTTTAATTTCATTAAAGCAATCGATGGCTAATGTATAAAAGCTGGTGGAATAGGGTAGGTCGTCTAATCATATAAACTAGAGATCAAACCTACTTCCATTCCACATATTTCATTAGGGGAGATCATCTCTTGACTCAAACTTTAAGCAAATGGAGGTAGGCACAAGCTGAATGGAAAGTGATTTGGAATGATGCATTCCCCTTTCATTGATTTATTGATTGTGTTTGATATGAATAGGTTTAATGCAACTAGGATTAGGTAAAGGACAAGAATATTTTGAACATTAATCAGCATAAACAGAGAATTTCATGTCTGATAAAGCAATATTGAACACAAATCTGAAAAGAGGTGTTAGAGAGGAATCTGTCATTAAAATTTGGGTTAAAAATTGTAGGACTAATTATGTTAGGTGTCATCGTCCTAGTAGACTATGGTGCACGATATCCCAGAGTTTTGAGTAATGTACTCCATTTCATCTTGGAATAGCAATCAAATCTATATGTGAATTG
>MU227701.1:5640867-5664322 GCA_018584345.1 Thuja plicata
AAATCTTACCGAAAAAAAGCTAATTAAAAACTGCTTGTGAAATCCTCTACCTACTTAACATAAATACATGAATGAGCTGTTATTGGTTAATACCACATTGGTGTGTGAGGCAAGGGTGAATCATAAGTCATTCAATGATCCAAAAGCTGTGTCAACGGGGAAAGAGGCTACTGGTAAAAAACCCAAAGTGCAATATTGATAGGAAATTTTGTCATTTGATGGTGTTCTAAGTTGTTGCTCATTCTATGCAAAGATTATATTATCTATGCAGTTTCTTAGTCCTTTTGTTGACTGTTCCTGGTAGTTCTGTGTACAAACAACAAGTTGGTTTGAAGTTCCAATGGTTAATTTATTTGCTATTCCTCTTCCCTACTAACAAATGGTCAAATGGTCAATGGGTAATGCAGTGAAAAGTTTGACCGAGTGCCTCATAGTATCCAAGATCGACATTCATTGCAACCAAATAATAGGTGAGTTGAAATCCAAATCAACGTCTCTACAGATGCTAGGTTTGTCACGATTCATTTGCTAGGTTTTTCACGCAAAATCCATATGCAATTTATTCATCTTATATGAAACAAAGAAACCCTAATTGGGTTAATCGAATTGAAAACTAACTGCACTTCATAACCCATATTGTTGCAAATTGCCAAATAGTTTAATGCCAGATAAACACAATACAAATAGAATGAGAACACATGTAAGTCTATAAACTGTTCATCGATACCAACCTAATTTTGTGTAAGTCTGAAACTAATCTGCCTTCCGTTTGATCATGCACAGATGGTGTTGGTTCAATCACTTCAACACATATGTACTTTGTGCCTTCTATTCGTGCCCTCCTTCAACTCTTCTTCCCTGCATAATCACAATGAATTGAAATGAAACCTTTTTTTAAAGTTATATTGATTGTGTTTGTTGCAATTACGACAAAATGTCCTGGTTGTCGTAATTTCGACCAACACGGGAATGGATTAAAAAAAAATCAAAGTTTTCCTTCCATTTTTTGACCAAGAAAAACAAATGTAATGCATGGTGGAAAATTTAGGGTCAAATGTACTAGTGTGGAAATGACACTTTCAGGTCTCGAAATGCATGCAGTTTGTGAGGAAATCAAATCTTTGGATCCTTGAAATGAAATTAGGATTCTGATTGGATTTGAAATTCAAATTTGGATTATGATCAAAATTATGATCTTATCCTTCACAATCGGGGATCTTTGGTTTGAAAACCGCTTGCATTTTTGGAAATTCTTTTCTTGCTGATGGAAAATTCTTTTACCTGATCCCTTTTGCACTCATGCTAGGAAATTCTGATTTTAACATGCCTTTATCCTCTTGGTAATTCACTTTCATCTACCTTAGATTCACCTTGGATCTAATGGGAAAATTAAGCTCTGATTTCCGCATCTTCTTACGGCTTTTTTAATCTCATTTGCGTTGAATGATGGTGCCCTTCATGAATAATTGCACTTGCTTACTTTCAGATCTAAAAATTTTGCTGGAGTTTGCACTTCTGCCCCTTAATTCGCTTCTCATTCTGATTTTGATCTCATTATAATTCACTTGTTCCACACCTCTCCAATTCTGATTTCCCTTACCTCTATCATTTTCTTTGATCGAATTTCAACTTGCCTTTACAATTTTTTCCTCAAAATATTCTGGTTTTCTTTAGGCAGGAATCAGGAAATGAGCTGGAAATGTCAATTATGCTGGGTGGAATTCCAACTAGGAGTTGGAAATAAGAAAATGTTAGGTCAGAATTTAGAAGTAGGGCTGAAAATGAGCCTTGAAGGTGGTCGAAATGATCAGAATTTAGAAGTGGAGCTGGAAATAAACAAGTTTTTTCCTCTTTTCACTTAAAATTCACTTGAATTTCTTGCATTTTTGACCAAAGATGTGGAATTCACCTAGAAACTTGACTTGAATTTTTATTTCCACTTATCATTTTTCAAATTTCATATTCAAGACCTTGATCCTCAGCCCTTGCAACTTTGACAACTTTTTACACGTGAAATTTTTATAGTTTCACCCTCAATTTTCAACTCTAGCAATCACAATATTTCAAATTCATACATCTTTTACAAATTGATCAAAATTCCCTTGAGACTTGAAAAAATACTACAAGCCTTCCTTACTGCAAGGAGACTAAGAGATCAAAATTATTTCCAAGATAAGAAAAATTAACAAACACCTACAACAAAGTAAGCTAAACACTAAGCCACTAGGAGAAAAAAAAAAAAGAGGGTCCCCATTTGCAATGGGTCATTTTTGTTTACAACATAATAGGTAGTCTTGCTAATGTGATGTTATCATTAGTGGTTGTCATTGATATCAACATGCCTAGCTGATTGGATGATGTTTTTTTTTTAATTCTTTGGTGTTCTAGATTGGCACGCTCTGAATGTTGTGTTGTAATGATCTATCTTTGGCCATGTTTATCTTGGTCTCATTCATACTGTAAAGATACACTCTTTTAGGTCCGGACCGATCTGGAAATTGGTTAATGTGCTTCAGAAACATTGTATGCATTGTAATGTGTAAATTCTATTCTTTGGCTCCGGGTATTAAGGTAAATGGGTAGTGTGTTGTTTTGAGCGAGGAGTTTATGTGTGGTCAACATTTCATTCCTTTCCATTGTGGGAATGTTTTGTGGTGACCTAATTCAAATTGTGCTTGGTTGACTTAGAAGATTATGAAGACATGAAATGGTATAAATGAAAGATGATTATGTTCATTGTTTGAGTGTGTGAAGATAGGATGCAAATCAAAAAAGAAAAATCCAGATATTTTTAAGTATGCAAAAGTGTGTTACCGGAGATAGAAAACCATAGGATTCTTCTGATGTTGTAATTAGTGATAGTTATTTCAGTGGTAGATTTCCTTTTCATTATTCTTTTATTAGCATTGAGCCTTTTTCTATTGGTTGTGATAGCCAAGAAGTGAGCCCACCTGCAGTGATCCACCCTTGTAAAATTCATCTTAACCGGTGTTTCATAATTGAAAATTAGCATTCTCCACGGTTTTTCCCATCTTGGTTTTTCTACTTAAAAATACGGTGTCCATTGTGTATGATATTCTTATGTGATTTCATGTCCATATCTATTTTATTTATTTGAATGAATTAAGGTTGTTGTAGTTCAATTAAGATCAAGAAAAATGTTTTATGATAACTACTTCACCCCCCCCCTCTCAGTTATCTGAACTGTTCAACACATAGTACATCTACTAGAATCCTCAAAATTAAATGGTCAGAGAGTGATACCATTGTAAAACTAACAAATCTATAATCTCCAAGATGGAATTGATAGCATCTTACAATTGACTTTGCAAATCCTTTTAAGGGAGAAGTGTTCATTTGCATAAGTGATTATTTTCTATAATGTCAAGACATAGAAATTGCAACTTCTAAGTGGCTATAACATAGAGCATCTCTGAGTGCCCTCTTCCCTACAAATCCGAGCTACAAGTACCTATTGATGCGAGTTTTATTCTACCTACACAACATGCAGGGTTAAACACTCAATGCTTCAAGGTGAAACATAGAACATAAAACCCTTTCTTGAACAAAGTCATCTCCCATGCTAAGATTTGCAATTTCAGATCATGGATTGACTCCAAGGTTCCTATAACTTGTGGATGTCTAGCTCAATTGAAATGATGTGATTTTTTGGTTAATCACTTAAGGGGACTTACGTTGTTTTCTCAAATAGTGATCACACTTAGCTTTGCAATGAAATTTTAAATATCTATTTTGACTTCACTTCTCAACTCTCTTAAACTACTTCTACCTCTAACTATGAATGGAAGGATTAGTGGATGGACTAGGACTCTACCAAATGGAGGCTTATCTACGACCTTGAATCCACTTAGTGCAAAGCTTCAAAGGATCTCAAATGGTTTTCCTATCAACACCTTCTCCTTATTCCAACTTGTAAGTACAAACTAAGGATCCAATGTCAATTTAACTTAAGTGGAAAGACTAGCTTACCACACAAGGATTCCTTACAATCAGCAAGGAGGCTAATGGCCTAGTATACTTGAGTCAATCCGATCAAACATCCACCAATACTTTCATGCAATATAAAATCTATCTCTACTCTTACTTTAATAACTTGAAATGAAAGTCATATCTTAATTGTGGAAGAAGAGCACCATGCAATAACACAAAGTTGATCAAACTTAACCACCATGCAATAACACAAAGTTGATCAAACTTAACCACCATGCAATAACACAAAGTTGATCAAACTTAACCACCATGCAAAACACAACAATGATAAGTAGAGAAATTTTAAGATTATATTAGCAACAATTTTCTCCAACCAAACCTTTAAAATGAGAGAAAATGGCCTTATATAGGAGGCTAAAGTACAAAGAATGACCAAGATTAAATCAGAATCAATGGCCCAGATTAAATCCCATAAACCCTAATTAGGGTTGCCACCGTATCGATCAATGATAAGAGAACACCTCAACCAAAGGACCAATAGAAAAATTACAAAGATGACAACCAATGAAATGGCACCAAATGGTCAGCCAATTAGAATTGGACACCTACCCAAACCCAAACATGAAAGAAAATAGCCATATGGGCTTACATCAAGTGATCATCTAAAATAGTCTTTCCTTTGTCTTTCATCTTTCTAGCCAAATCAAGGAACTTGTCCACAACATTGTTGACCTCTTCCAAAGAAGGGGAAGGGGTGTATCAAATTCTCCTCGCAGCTTCATCCATCTCCTTCTTTGTCGTAGAAAGTGTCCTTTCCTATTCAGCTAAGCCATCTGTAGTGAAATTCATGAGAAACTTGAGAGATGAAAGAGCCCCCAAGTGTTCTTCTATGATAATAGCTCCTCCAAAAGATCTCAACCTCTCAGTTAAATTCTATGTATCCACATTTTTCTCTCTGATATCTTCAATGTTAAAGGAAACCCATGTCTCACTTAAAGTACTTGATATCCTATTGTGAACAACAATGCCAAGATGAGTGATCTCATTCATGACCCATTGTCAATCTATCCTTATCTGTACCAAGTTCACTCGCCCTAGGTTGGTATCCCCAACCTTCTTGTTTTTGGATGGAAAGAGAGACTTAGGCATCATATCCTCCATATATTTGTTGATATGATCCAATCATTGTCCTTTAGAGGAGTTAGAATCAACCATGTTCATACAAAAACCACAAAGCTTGAATTACTACACTTGATTAAAATAAGTTACTGCCAATTAAAACTTGAAAATTTGATTAAGTCAATTGAGTTAAGATTGTCATGTTGTTGAGTTCAATTAACTTGATCACTTAAACCTTAGATTGATTCCAACTTAGTTTACAAATTTTAGCCTTCTAATTACCTAAGTTGGAAATTTGCCATGAATTGTTCATTGATTACCATTAGCATTGATTGTCAAATTGATGCTCACTTGACCCTTGCCAACTAGTTAGCTTAGAGTTTGCATTTGATTTTTAATGTAGTTGTATTATTGTGTGTTACTTAGTTTAATTAGTCAATTAGGAATTGAAATCAAGAACACTGTGCTAGGAAAGCAACAAGCAAACAAGGGAAGTTCACCACTCTGTTGGTGAACTTCGATCAATGGAGGAACCTCCTCAAAACCAAATCCAACACCAAAATTCAAACCCTTACAAGGTTCCTCCTTTAAAATGTTCTCAAGATATATCTAAGAAGAAATGAATGGTGGAGAGAGAAGCCCAAGTCCACCAAAGATCTGCACTCTTGAAGGAAATTTATCCAAATGTGCTCCATAAGGCTTCAAGTGATTGGAACAACACCTACAGATCTACACTTAATTCCTCACCCCCTCTCACAGTATGTCCCATAACATCAAACCATCAAAGTAACAAGGTTAACCATCAAAACAAGATATGAACATGCCCAGATCTGCCCATGATGATGCAAAATATAACCTAGATCTACATGTAAATAATGGCAAATACATCCTCATATCTATGGAAAATCATCAAATTCTTACCTTGCAAGTTGGAAAAAAAGGATTACACTCTAATCAATTTGGCAATGGTTTGTGGCACTTAAATGTCAAGATTTGTCTTTAAAAGGGTAGATTTGTAAGTCTTGTAGTTTTGATTTGGATATCAAAAATGGGATTCGATGCCTTCAAATGAACTTTGCTTGGTCCAAGGGCTTAAAAATAATGCCCATTGATTGTCAAAATAATAATTCCCTTTCTTCACACCTTGGATCTGCAAATTATGTTTGAATTTGGATGCAATGAGGATTGAATTTGCTTGTAAAATGATGGAAGGATGATGCCCTAGATGCCACAAAATGATGCCAAGTGCCTCCAAAGGATAGTTTGCTTGATGCTTGAGTGCAAAAGGATGCCTTATGATAAAATCGCCCAATTGGAATGCTCAAATCTGCAAGTATAGACAAGTAATTTGATGCCCTAAACCTGCGAAAATGATGTCAAAATTGTAATGTGCCAATTCCAATTTTGGATCTGCATAAAAAATGCAATTCGTTGGGCATAATGGAGATGGAAATCACTTGTCAAGGGGCTGAAAATGATGCCAAAAAAAGTTATCCAATGTTGGAATTGAAATTTCAAACCCTAGGCATGGAATTCGCTACTAAAAGGAGTCTACTTCACCACATGAAATCGCCCAGATATGGAGAAATTTGGACTTGCAAGAAGAAAATAGGAAATTTTCTCTTGATTTGTGTTTGAAATGAAGTCCAAAATGCCTCTTATATACCCATTCAATTTCCAAAAGGGGGACGACTTGTATGGAGGGTCTAAAAGATTTAAATTAAATTGGAACCCTTGGATTAAAGTAAACCACAAGATCTTAGCCACATTGGGATATGGGACAACTTGGGAATTAAAATTGAAATTGCAAGCATGTAGGCCCTTAATTAATTTTGAAATTTCCAAGCATAGGGGGTTCAAAATTTGCATCGAGTTTAACAACTTGGCATGCGGCCCCAAATTCAAACTGAAATTGCCACATCATAGTCCTGTGATCTTCATCAAATTCAACATATGTGTAGGCCTTTCACTAAAATCAAAATCCACAAAGCAAGAGGGCCTAAATTCAAAATGAATAACCACATCATGGCCCCATAATCTTCATCGAATTCAACACATGTGTAGGCCTTTCACTAAAATCAAAATCCACAAAGCAAGAGGGCCTAAATTCAAATTGAAATTACCACATCATTGTTAAAAGAAATCTCTAGCTTGTGGATCCAATTTGGCACAAAATTCAAAATTGCTCAAGGTGTCAAAGCATGTTATAATCAACAAGTTAAAAAAAAGAATGATTTCAAGGTTGGGCTGCCAAGAATAGGTCTTGTCATAATGAACATGCCAAGAATCAAAGTTGGTGTAGTAGTTGCCTTGCCAAGACTACATGTGTTCTCATGCCCAAAATAAAACTTGTATCAGTCACCTCACCATAAAACAAAAAAATTGTATGGGTTGGCCTGCCAGAAATGAAACTTGTAAGAACCACCATGCCAAGAATTAATCCTGCACCAAGAACCTTGCCCCAAATTTTAAGCACGATTTTGATTTTCAACTTTATTTCCAGATTTGTCTTGTAAGATCACAATAATTAAAATTCCTTAGCCAAAATCGATTTCTAAAAAAAATAAATTTACCACCCAAGGCATGTCAAAATTAAACACAAACACCATCCCCAAGTCAAAATTTTGCACCAAGATGGCCGCCCAAAATTAGAGGTGAGGTGGTCATGATGTCAAAAATGTGTAAGGGTGAGCTTTCTGAAAATAAAACTTGTAAGGAATAGCTCGCCATAAATGAAAAAATCTTGCATGAACCACCACGTTAGAAATTCAATCCTTAGGAAAATTTCCAAAATTAATTTTCAAAATCCCATCCAAGATCGATTTCACATTTATAGCTCAAATTTGATTCCAATCTTGCAAGTTAAAATTCCAATTCCCAAAATCATGTTATAGCCATCATGTCAAAAAAATGTCATAATCACCATGCCAAGATTGCAACTTGTATGAACTACCACGCCAAGAATTAATCTTGCATGGATGGACTTGCCAAAAAAATCAAACTTGCAAGAGCCTGCCGGCCGAAAATTCCAAAGCTGGAAGACCAAAATTCCAATTTAGAAAATCTAATTTTCGCACTTAAGCTCAAAATTTCCAAAATTAAATCAATCCCTTTATCCAAATCTTTAATTTGGATTTGCAAAATTTTCATTCTCAGAAAATTACCAAACTTAGCCAAAATTTTGATCTTGGAAATCATTATTGGTGTCAACACCAAATTGAATTCCCAATTTCACAAGTATATGCCAAGATCAGAATTTACCTTACGCAATATGCTCAAAAATCATTCATAACCACCAAGCGAAAAGCGGAATCAATCACACTTGAAGTCCAAAACCATCTCACTCTCAAATTCTCAATCTCAACCTGGAGAAGCGCTGTCAAGGCAATTTTAAAGAGGGGGGTCCCCAAAAATTGGGGTGATGGTGTGAAAACCTCACAACAGTACCCTTCTTGTAGCTGTCCATGTTGACATGAAAGTGTCATGACACAAACACCAAGTGTCACACATTCAGTCTCAATTTGCGTACTTTACTGCATTGATCATTAGTTGAAACATGAAAGCCTCATAAAAGAAACTATTCAAGCACATTACATTAGTAAATGATAAACAACTTATATTAAAGCACATTGCATTAGAACTGCTAATAAACTTATTTTAAAGCTAAGTGTAAATATATTATAATGATGTTATTAAACATGGCATGTTGATCAACACTGTATTTAAATAGCTAAACAAACATATTAAGATCAGAATATGAAGATGGAGTATTTGTATGATGAATATAAGATCTTGCATGCATATATAAAAACACAACCACAAAGACCACATATTTTGAATAGTTAGGAACATCAACAAAGACCTAGAATTGATTTTTTTGTTCAAACAACAATATAAGATATTGAGATTAAAAAAATAACATAAAGTAATGCACAAACAAAATCGGAAACATCATAGAAATTAGAATGGAAAGTATCATAGCATAAAGAAGCATCAACAGAAACATTGCAAGAAATGGAAAACAAAGTGATGTTTTTATCTATTTGGTGTTTCTACACTGCATCATTATGCAATATCTTTTTTTTCTTGCAATCAGCTAGGGGTCCAACATAGTAGGTAATGGGTATGATGGGAATAAACAATGACCCATAAGCTAAATATAATTTTCTATAGAATGAAAAAAGTTGTAAAAGAGTACTCATGCCCACCTAGATTACATTTGGGTAGCACATCATCAAGATTTTTCTCCCAGTTGCTCATGTTTCCTTTTCCAAACTCTGGTCCAAATGAAATACGATCATGATACAGAAGCATACAGTTGAAGGGTTGTGGAAAAAAATCCACAAAATGATCAATTTTAAAGGGCCATCATTCACTTTCAGCAATACATATTGCCTTCATTACTGCAATATATTAGAAGTGTTCAAAATGCAATAGAAACATGTCCCAATAATACCTTCAATCTTTTGAGTACTACTTTGCCAATTCAAGCAGCACCAACATGATCTATAGTTTGCCTTTGAACATCATATGACCTATATGAAACAACACCTACATTCCATTTGACCTCAAAAGTATTCTTATATCTTGGATAGAAATTACACAACAATATGAGAATACACGAGTTCATCTTCTGCAATTAGAAAGCGGCAATTAAATTATAAACAAATAGCACCAAATGGTACACACTACAAATTCTCTCATAAAACTGATCAACAACACATAAATATGTTCAGATATTATCAGACTAGTACCTGTAAATTCTGTGACAGTCAAACCAGCTTCTGTTGTAGCATTCAAATCCATTATGTGGTCACATAGGCTGGATGGTAAGGCGTAGCAATAAGAACATGAAAATCGGGTATGTGCATTTCAAGCTTTGCGAACAAGCAGGGATTCAAGAGCTTAGAGGGAATACAAATGGATCTTGCTGGCCAACACTTGTCACATGTAAATGATTAAGAAATGCATTAAGGAAAATGCAAGTGCAGACCTTTTTAGGAGAGGAAATGGAGAAGAGAACCAAACTGTTGATTGCCAATAAGAGCAATTGTTGTTTATTAGCTAGATCATATTCTAGCTATTTAATTTTTAATTAAAGATTAAAAGATCAAATATATAAATTAGATTATCGGGCCCTTTATTGTATTTTTAAATACATCAAAATTCTAAATTATATCAACTTGTGTAAATTTAATTGGGTTGGGCCCAAAGTGAAAATAATTTGTAAATTTGAATTGATTCCAAATAGGACCAACCATGCAAGCATAATTATATTTTATCCTATATAAATATGGAGCATTGTATCAACTATCAATGATCAAATACACACATCATCTGTGATTTATATACTCTAATATACTAGCAGCAATACCTGCAATTTACTAAGAGATCTATTTCTATTACTCCTTTCAATCTGGGCACTTACATGAAGTCTAATAAATAATCCAAAATAGTCAATTGGAGATAAGATCTGGGAAACCATCTTGGACTGCAGATAAGGATCAAATTCTTCTTCTACACTTGGTGATACATCTCTATTAGGCGATACATTCATTGATTTGCTTCATTGATCGAGAATCTTCATAAAATCAATATCAGTGAGTTGTGTAATTTGATTTAAAGAGCAATAATAGATAATCTAATTTGGTGTTGGGTTTTTTTCCTCCTTTTAGGAGGTTTTCCCAGGGTAATTGTGTTGTGCCCTTGTGCTTCTCACTCTATTTTGTTTCAATTTACTATTTTTCTTTAAATATAACATCTGATCACAAAATTTAACATGGTATCAGAGCTAGGTTTGTACTTACAAGTAATCGGATTTAACCATACTTGTCCAACTCTCTGTGTTTGTCTTCTATTGTCAAGATCGTGACATGCTTAAAGGTAGAAGATAGGTTGGAAGGAGCACTCAATTTCAACTCTTGGAAGGTGTGTGTTCTTCTTGCTCTTGAGGAAAATGAATTGTTGAAGTTTGTACAAGGAGAAGAACAAGCCACACCTACAAATCCAGATGAGCTCCGTCAATTTAAGAAGGATGCTCTTAAGGCCAAGAAGGTCCTAATAGATTTAGTCAAAGACCATCTTGTTCCTATCATTTCCAGGATGTCTACAACTCAAGAAATGTTCAAATAGTTGGAAGGAATTTATGAGATCAACAACATGAGTAGGGCACTTACATTGAGAAGACAATTGGTTCAAATCAAGATGGAAAAAGGTGAGTCATTCATGGCATTCTTCATGAGGATTTCAGTATTGAAAGATTAGCTAAATGTCAATGATGGTGAGGTGGTGGAAAAGGATCTTATCATCCTTGCATTAAATGGTCTTCCAAACTATTTGGAACCATTCATTTAAGGCCTGAGCGGAAGAGGTAATCTTCCTACATTTGATCTTCTTCGTGCTAATTGTATTCAAGAGGAATCTAGACTCACAACAAGAGGAATCAAGACTTCTCATGGTGAAGAAAATCAAGTCCTTGCTACCCAATCAGTCAAGAAGAAAGGTGGTCATTGGAAGAATAATAACTTCAAGGGGAACAACAATTTCATACCTCATGATGCTAGCACCTCAAGGAAGAAGCCAAGAGATCTCTCACATATTCAATGTTTTAGATGTGACAAGTTTGGTCACTATGCCAAGGAATGTCAAACTCAACTCAATCAGCAAGAGGAAAACCTAAATGAAGTTGCCAACAAAGAAGATAAGGAAGATTTTTTCTTTTATTTTTGCTTTATCAAGTAATATTTCTACTGATAGTGATACTTGGTTGATAGATAGTGGTGCATCTAGGCATATTACTGGTTATAGAGATAAACTTTCAGATCTGATTGAAAATGAATCTAACCTTCATGTTTTCATAGGTGATTATGTTCAATATTCTCTAAGAGGTTTTGGTAACACCTCTCTTAACTTAGATTCTAGAATTTCCATACAACTTTCTAATGTTTTATTTGAACTGGGAATTAAAAGGAATTTAATCTCTATTTCTACTTTAGAAGATAAAGGTTATCATATTGCATTTTCAGAAAGAAGGGTACTTTCATGGCCTAAGAATTACAACATCAAATCAGCATGAGTAATTGGTAACAAGTTTGAAAGTCTCTACAATATCTCGAATAAACAATTTCAAGCTCTCATTCATGCATCACATGAGTCTAGCAATCTATGGCATAGAAGCCTTGGACATCTTCACTATCGGGCTCTTCCTATGCTTGAGAAAATAGTTAAAGGTATGCCTAAACTCAGTCATGTTCATGATGATGTATGTAAAGGTTGTGTTATAGGAAATAACACTAAAGGCTCTTTCCATATAAGTGAATCTAGATCTAAGGAGAAACTAGCTCTTGTTCATTCTGTTTTATGTGGTCCTATGTCTGTTGCATCTCCTAGCGGATTTTTGTATTATGTAACTTTCATAGATGATTTTTCTAGGAAAAAATGGATTTACTTTCTAAGGTCAAAATAATCTGATGAGGTCTTGAATAGGTTCAAAGATTTCAAATCCTTAGCTGAAAATTTATCTGGAAAATAATTAAAGTACTTAGATTTGACAATGGAGGTGAGTACACCTTGGGTAGTTTTCATGATTTTTGTGTAGAAGCAGGGATCAAGAGGGAGTTTTGTGTTCCCTACAACCCTCAGCAAAATGGTATTGTAGAAAGGAAGAACAGATCCATTATCGAGGCAGTCAAGGAAATGATCTGTGATCAAAACCTACAAATTTTTATATGAGCTAAAGTAGCTAGGATAGTTTTTAACATTCAGAACAGGTGCCCTCACAGTGTCTTGAAGGATATGAATCTAGAAGAAGCCTTCACAGGAACCAAACCAAACATCAGTAATTTGAGAATATTTGGAAGCCCAGTTTACATTCACATTCCAAGGAGAAGAGAACCAAATTGGAATCGTCAGGTAAGAAAGGTATACTTGTGGGTCACAGTGAAAATTCCAAACCTTTCAGAATTTACATTCTAGGACATAAATACATTGAGGTAAGTAAAGATGTTATTTTTGAAGAGAATGTTGCTTTAAAGAAATCTAAAGGTTCATTAATTGAAAATGAAAATTATGATAATCAAGATATGGATATTGACCATGATGTCGAGTTTCAGAGGGAGTATGCAGGTCCTTCAGAACCTTCAGATCACATTGAGCCTATAGATCCCATAGATCCCACTGATGGACCGAGAGGCATTACAGTGAGCAAGAAAAGACCACTTTGGGTAAAGAACACCATTCAAGAAGCTAAAAGGTTTGTAGCTCCCCAAGGCACTTTCAGGGAGAGTAGGAGACCTCAAAAGTTCTTCAACTATGTTGCATTGATGTGCAACCTTATTGAGACCGAACCTTCCAGTACTAAAGAAGCCATGAACTAGCAAGCATGGAAAGATGCCATGGATGAAGAATATGAATTCATAATCAAGAATGATGTAAAAGAGATTGTGCCAAGACCCAAAGATAAGTCTGTAGTATCCTCTAAATGGTTGTTTAAGATTAAACATTCAGCTGATGATAGTATCGAGAAATATAAAGCTAGATTTGTAGCCCGTGGTTTTTCTCAAAAGGATGGTATATATTATGATAAAATATTTGCACCTATAGCTAGATATTCTTCTATTAGATCTATTATATTCATTGTTGCAGCTAAAGGTTGGAAGCTACATCAAGTGGATGTAAAGACTGCTTTTCTGAGTGGTGTCATTAAGGAGGAAGTTTACATTGAGCAACCAGAAGGTTATGAGATCCATGAAAGGAAATATCATGTATGCAGATTAAAGAAAGCTTTATACTAACCCAAATAGGCACCTCATGTTGGAAAGTGATTAATTTTGTGTGTTATGATTCACTTTTGGTTGTCATTTATGGAAACACATCTGGGTTACAGATAGATTCCTATAAAGTTAAGTTTTGGTGACTCTAAAATCGACTAAGTATAGAAGTAGAGATACAAAGGTATTTTGGGTATTGAAGATCAAGATTGATGAGTTATGGAAAGTGAGATTAGAGGAAGATAGTATGGGGTGTGTGTGACCTCCACCTAAGATCAATTTTTTTTTGGTAATGTTTACAACAAGTTAGAGAGATTTGAAGACTAACCGACAATAGCAGAACAGTGATACAGAGCAGCTGGACTGAAGTGATGATTAAGGTAGTATGACATGGACTTCTGACAATCGGCGTTGGATAATGATTGTTGATAAACTATAATTTTATTATGCAAGAGCGTTGACTATGCATTTGATATTTTTTTTATTAAATGTATTTTGTATTGAGAGCCGACTATGTAATATTTGTATTGAGAGCCGACTTGGTAAAGAAGAAATGTATATATGTAAGATTTTTTTTTTGAGCTAGCTATGGATGGATGGATGATATTTTTTTGAGGAGATATGAATGGCAGAGCAGAGGAAAAAAATATCATTGATGAGCTATGAGCAGGAACTATCTAAGCATTAGAGATGCTTGTTTTGTTCATTACTGAGAACATTTTTGTAACAAAATTACATTATAAGATTTGTATGCTCAATTGGCCCCTAACAGGGTGTTGTATACCTTTAACAGGGTTGCTATTCCTTTAACAAGGAAATGTACTATGTAATATTCAGCTCCTAACAAGGATAGGTCTCCTAACAGGGACACTATACTTTAGTGCATGCTTGTGGGTACTAACCCCACCGGGGTTTTCCCTTGGCTAGGGTTTCCTCAACAACAAATTATTTTGTTATGAGTACTGTGTCATTTGATAATGTTCTTTTCATTTGTGCATGCATATGGTTAATGTTTAATTGGTTGAAAATTTTAATTAAGTGTTGTAATACTGATTCACCCCCCCTCCCCCCTTCTCAGTATTACCTAATCCTAACAATTGGTATCAGAGATTTTGGCCCTTGGAGAGAAAGTCTAACAGCTTAAGGGAGATCAGAATGGATTTGGACAGTTTTCAAGAAAACTTTGATGTTGTTGATCTAAAAGACCTTGACAAAGCAAAATCAGAGAATGGAGAATTAAGATTCAACATGCAAAGATTTGAGAAATTTATAAAAAAACTCAGAGACCAGCTTGAACTTTCTAGAAGTTAGAGACAAGATCTTATGGTTCAGATAAAAGAAGATTCAGACAAAGAAAATTCAGATCAGATGAAGCAACTTGAAGAAGAAAATGAAACTTTAAACTTGAGAATGAAGCTATGACTAAAGAGACTCAATTACAAAAGGATGCTAAGAAGAAGATTGAAGAAACTTTGAAAAGTGCATTAGAACAAATGAAGAATGAGGTTGACAACTACAAGAACAAGTATCTAGAACTGGAGAAATACAATCAGATCATAAAAGGTGAACTTGTTGAGGCAAATAAACACATTGAGAAACTTCACACCAGCAGTGATTTGATCGATGAACAAAGAGATAGACAGAAATCTAAAGGTGATATGACTGGTATTGGCTTCAATGAAGCTGAATGCTCAAAGAAATAGGAAGAGAAATCTAATGCAAAGATTGATGCTGAAAAACCTACTATTGAAGAACCTAGAGAGTAGATCAGACCTTTCAAAGGTAGATGCTTTGGTTATAACAAGTTTGGACACATGAAAAGAGACTGCAGAGGTAATGTTCCTTTTAAGACCTTTTCTGGTTTTTGTTTTAATTGTAATGGATATGGGCACAAGAAAGAAGAATGCAGGAAACCTAATGAACATGGATATAGACAAGACAATGGAAGAGAACCCACAGTGAAACCTACATGTTACAAATGCAATAATCTTGGACATATTGTGAAGTATTGTAAGCTTCAAGTAAATCAGCAAAGAAGACCTCCTATATGTTACAAATGCAATAATCTAGGTCATATAGCGAAGTTTTGCAGGTATAATAGAGTAAACCATAGAAGAGTACCACCTCCTATGAATACATAGAAGAATGGAAATGATATTGGCAAGAGTGTTGCAGATTTAAAGAATGATTTTGACAATTGTTTTAAGAAAGCAGAAGATAACAGCAGTGGTAAGATATAGAAGATCAAAGAAACAAGTGAGACATTGGTTCAGGGAGAGACAATATATGCTACTAGGTCTTCGCCTGAAGGTAACAAAGTAGAAATGACCTAATTGGTCGATCATGGTCTTAGGGGGAGCATTGGATAAAGACATCAGAATATATCCTGCACCGTATTTTGTGGATTGAGCTCATGCAAGTTTAGGTATGAGCATGGCTGACATCATGGAGTATACAGTGAAGAGCACAACATCAGTCGATGCATATATTTTGATTGCGAGATCTAAAGTCGATTGGACAGTATTGGGTAAAGTGAAATTTTATAACTTAACATTGTATAAACCACCATATGATGATTTATTTCCTTACCATTTGACAAAGAGTGACCTAAGGAGATCAGAGAGCATAGAGATTCAGTCTATCCTACATTTGCCTTTCGTGATCGATTGAAGCGAAAAACTCAAAATTCAGTGTGAAAGAGGTATTTACATCATCTAGCTATGGATGCACCTATTATTTATGATGTTGTAGATCGACCTAGGTATAAGTTCAAGAAACATCCATTCAATTCTTGTGAAAAATACCCCGAAGGAGCATTTTCTCATACACCCTATGGAGTTTTACACGTAGAAGATATTAGGGCTTACATTCATTGTAAGTATGATATCCTGGGTATTGATGAAATTTCTACTGAAATGGAGTATATGACTGACAAAGGCATTATGAGAGATGAATACAAACATATTGATCAGTTGAGCATTATGAAAATTTTGGATCCGTATGAATTCAACAAAGAAGAATGGTTTAAGATATTGCTGAGAAGAGTACATGATCAATTCATTTGGATAGGAAAGCAACCTGTGAAGATCTATAGTGATTTAATTCAAGAGATTACTGGATTGGACAATACTGGAACCATTCATGTTACAGAAAAATATGTGAAGAAGCAAGTCGAGACTCGAAACCCTAACTCACTCAAAATGGGACAAGCGAGAAATGACTGTGAATGACATCTTTCAACAGGATGTGAGACTAATTTCTATGATACTTGGCTACAAATTATACTACAGCAGTAGACCTAATTTGGTATCAACAGAAGTTATCATGATGGCATATAGAATGGTGAAACAAAATGTCAAGTATAACCTATGCGAAGTGTTAGCACAACAATTTCTGGAGAATATAAAACTGATAAAGAAAGATAGATCGAAGACCTTCAGATTTGGCTCACTATTGGTACATATGTTCATACAAATTGAACACAGATTCTCAGGCATGCACCCTAGTAGTTGGATAATAGGGATACCTACTGGTATTCAGATTTCACAGAGCTACATAAGACAGAACAAGACATGGGTTGATGGTGAGTTATTTAGCATGATCAAAATTCTTCACAAGCAGATGAAAGGTAGATACAGGCTACTTGAAGACATAGTTGAGAAGTACAAGGATGCAATCTATTTCATGGTTGAAACTGATTATGTATACTTTGAGGCGGTCATACCAAGGAAGAAATGGTGTTATCCTATGGGATATGAGGTAAGTTCAAAAGTACTGACTATGCAAGTTGAACATGTTCTTGCATCTGAGATTGATACATCTGAAGAAAGATGGGGATCCTATGAGGAGAAATCTGCCAAGGTAAGAGAGGAACAGACCAGAGGTCTGAGGAAAAGGAAAATTGAAAATATTGTGCATGAATGTGGTGTTAAGGCAGGACTGACATAGGAAGAGTTGAAGGAAGTCAAAAGGAAAATGGCAGAATGGTCTTCTGGATTGGCAAGTGCTAGTACTTTAGCCCTTCCACATCCTGAAGTTGTGATGACATTTTTTGCACCTACTACAGAAATTAATGTAGACACCTCCTCTCCACCAGAGAAGACATCGCAAGCTGAAAAGATTACTCTTAGAGTAGGCACTAGATCTAGGAGACAAATCCCACCTAAAGAGAAAAACGCTAAGAGAGAAGAGAAGAAACCTTAAAATAATAATCATGCATGGAAGCCTGACTTGAATATGATTGAGAAGAGAGCTATAGAGCAAGGTAAGCTAGTTTTTGTTAAAAAATACTATGATAGGTATGAGGAGACTGATAAAATCAAGATTGAAGATGTTGTAGTTAATCATTTATGTGTTTTCAAGAAGACTCTATTGGAAATTGAGGGCAGTGTACCTGAAGAATTGTATGGGAGATTGGAGACTAGGAAACAACTAGCACAGATTGAGGATGAAACTATCAGAAATAAGGAAATTGATAATATGCTACTTACAATATCTCTACAAGAAAGGGACATAATATTCAAAGAATTGAAACCTTTATTGAGAACGAAGATTAGACTACTGAAAATTATGGCAAGAAAATATGATGAAATCACTGAGGAGACTCAGAAAGCACTAGAGAAAATATTAATGAACACTACCCCTGAGAAGACTCCACTTCCTAAAACTACTTTGCCTACACCCTTAGGAATGGGAGAGAGTTCGAAACCAGTTGAGGCAAGTGCTGAGAAGAGCGAAGTTGATACACAAATAGACTTCTATGTTTCTAATGTATTTGTGACACTTGACAACTCTAATGATGAGAAGGACCCTTTTGAAGGAAACTCTGAAAATGCTATGACTGAAAATATGAGAAGGACCCTTTTGAAGGAAACTCTGAAAATGCTATGACTAAAAATGAAGAATAGAGAGAAGCAGTACAGGATGAAGGAAAAAAAGAACATGAATAAAAAGATGAAACCAAAATTGAGGTAAACACATCTTCTATCTCATTGTTGGCAAGGAAAGACAATCCAACAGATGTTGATGTTGATTGCATGGATGAGGATGAGGTAGTAAAATTGGCTTTTACTGCACTTACTAAAGCCAAGGAGAGATCAGAGAAAAAAGGTGACAAAAATGCTAAGGTACTAACCAGAGTAATTGATACTGTCAACAAATTGCTTCTAGTACCTATTGTTTTCCAGCATAGAGATGATATTGAAAACCTAGAGATAACACTTGATGAATTTGATGGTTATTATGAGAACTTGGTAAAGATTGCAGAAGAGAAGGCAGAAAAGAACTACTCGGAGAAGAAGCTATCCAAAGTTTGCAAGTCTATCTCATGGGACTTGAGCATGTTGAAAACTACTATTGTAAATGCTAAGAATTGCACAAGGAAGTAAACTATTTAGTTACTACATGAATCCTATCAGGCATGTTCAAAACATTGAAGACTTTATTGTCAAGGACAGGGCAACCTTGAACAGTATGATGTACAATTGTGAGACCTCTTCACAAACTATAATGGAATTGGACAAAGAAGTAACAAGAAATTTGGCAAAACTAGATGTATTTGATATTGAGAAAGGGAGAGTACTAACCAGATTCAATTTGCTGAAGAGTTTAATCACTCCTAAGCTATCTATAATTGAAGCACACTTATCAGACATGGAGAAGACTGCAGAATCATTGGCTAACTCTATGCCTATAGAGTTGAAAGATGCAGAGACAACATCATTAGCATTGAACGGACTAATTCATGTTAGTCAACTATTGCTTAAATCATGGAGTACAGAAGTGAAGATCTTGGAAGATTCCTTTCAAGATATTTTGAAACTGGTGAGAAAGCACTAATCCTATTACTTTGTATGCACCTTTGTCATTGTTGTCAAAGGGGGAGAAGAGAAGAAAAATGAATAAAAGGATAAGAGAGAATAAAAATGAGTAGGAGAAGATAATGTATAGGGGAAGAAGAGAAAAACAAAATAGAGAAAGGAGAGACAATTTTGTTTTGTTGGAACACTTAGTAATTTTTTTTTGTTGAGTGTTGCCATCAATGCCAAAGGGAGAGATTGTTTGAAAGCGATCAATTTTGTGTGTTATGATTCACTTTTGGTTGTCATTTATGGCAACACATTTGGGTTACAGATCAATTCCTATAAAGTTATGTTTTGGTGACTCTGAAATCGACTAAGTACAGAAGTAGAGATACAGAGGTATTTTGGGTATCGAAGATCAAGATTGATGAGTTATGGAAAGCGCACTTAAAGGAAGATAGTATGGGGTATGTGTGACCTCCACCTAAGACCGATTTTTTTTTAGTAATGTTTACAGAAAGTTAGATAAATTTGAAGACTGACAGACAATAGCAGAATAGTGATACAGAGCAGTTTTGATGGAAGCGATGATTAAGGAAGTATGACATGGACTCCTGGCAATCAGAGTTGGATTATAATTGTTGATTACCTATACTTTGATTATGCAAGAGCGCCGACTATGCATTTGATATTTTTTTTATTAAATGTATTTTGTATTTAGAACCAACTATGTAACATTTGTATTGAGAGCCGACTTGGTAAAGAATAAATGTATATATGTAAGATCTTTTTGTTGAGCGAGCTATGGATGGATGTATTATATGTTTTTGAGGAGATACGAATGGCAGAGTAGAGGATGACAGATATCATTGATGAGCTATGAACAAGAATTATCTAAGCATTAAAGATGCTTGTTTTGTTCATTACTGAGAACATTTTTATAACATAATTACATTGTAAGAGTTGTATGCTCAGTTGGTCCCTAACAAGGTGGTGTATACCTTTAACAGGGTTGTTATTCCTTTAACAAGGAAATGTACTATGCAATATTCGGCTCCTAATAATGCTAGGTCTCATAATAGGGACACTATACTTTAGTGCATGCTTGTGCGTACCATCCCCACTGGGGTTTTCCCTTGGCCAGAGTTTCCTTGACAACAAATTATGGTGTTATGAGTACTGTGTCATTTTTTTGTATTCTTTTCATTTGTGCATGCATATGGTTAATGTTTAATTGGTTGAAAAGTTTAATTAAGTGTTGTAATACTGATTCACCCCCCTCCCCCCCTCTCAGTATTACCTAATCCTAACAATTGGTATCAGAGCTTTTGGCCCTTGGAGAGAAAGTCTAACAGCTTAAGGGAGATCAAAATGGATTTGGACAGTTTGCAAGAAAATTTTGATGCTACTCTAGAAGACCTTGATAAAGCAAAATCAGAGAATGGAGAATTAAGATTCAACATGCAAAGAGCTGAGAAATTTATAAAGAAACTCAGAGACCAGCTTGAACTTTCCAGAAGTCAGAGACAAGATCTTATGGTTCAGATAAAAGAAGATTCAGACAGAAAATTCAGATCAAATGAAGCAACTTGAAGAAGAAAATGAAACTTGAGAATGAAGTTATGACTAAAGAGATTCAATTACAAAAGGATGCTAAGAAGAAGATTGAAGAAACTTTGAATGGTGCATTAGAATAAATGAAGAATGAGGTTGACAACTACAAGAACAAGTATCTAGAACTGGAGAAATACAATCAGATCATAAAAGGTGAACTTGTTGAGGCAAAGAAACACATTGAGAAACTTCACACCAACAATTATTTAATCGATGAACAAAGAGACAGGCATAAATCTAAAAGTGATATGACTGGTATTGGCTTCAATGAAGCTGAATGCTCAAAGAAACAAGAAGAGAAATATGATGCAAAGATTGATGCTGAAAAACCTACTATGGAAGAACCTAGAGAGCAGATCAAACCTTTCAAAGGTAGATGCTTTGGTTGTAACAAGTTTGGACACATGAAAAGAGACTGCAGAGGTAATGTTCTGTTTAAGACCTTTTCTGGTTATTGTTTTAATTGTAATGGATATGGGCACAAGAAAGAAGAATGCAGGAAACCTAATCAACATGGATATAGACAAGACAATGGAAGAGAACCCATAGTGAAACCTACATGTTACAAATGCAATAATCTTGGACACATTGCGAAGTATTGTAAGCTGCAAGTAAATCAGCAAAGAAGACCTCCTATATGTTACAAATGCAATAATCCAGGTCATATAGCGAAGTTTTGCAGGTATAATGGACTAAACCATAGAAGAGTATGGAAATGATATTGGCAAGAGTGTTGTAGATTTAAAGAATGATTTTGATAGTTGTTTTAAGAAAGCAGAAGATAACAGGAGTGGTAAGATATGGAAGATCAAAGAAACAAGTGAGACATTGGTTCAGGGAGAGACAATAGATGCTCCTGGATCTTCACCTGAAGGTGGCAAAGCAGAATCAACCTAATTGGCTGATCATGGCCTTAGGGGGAGCATTAGATAAAGACATCAGAATATATCCCGTCGCGTATTTCATGGATTGAGCTAATGCGAGCTTAGGTATGAGCATGGCCGACATCATGGAGTATACAGTGAAGAGCGCAACATCGGTCGATGCATATATTTTGATCACGAGATCTACAGCCGATTGGATAGTATTGGGTAAAGTGAACTTTTATAACTTAACATTGTATAAAGCACCATATAATGATTTATTTCCTTACCATTTGTGATGAAGGGTGCTCCCCTTAATGCCACAAACACATAACAGAAACAGAGAAGCAACAACAATTTGCAAGAATAGAAAATGGGCTTCTTATTATCTTCACAAATGTGGAATTACAAACTTTTAGAATTACAATATGAAAAGCCACATGGGCATTCCCCTTACAATATTCTGTAGGACAAAGCCTCGAATTATTACCCAGATCTACCTAGAACTGCTCTAGAAAACACCATGGGCCTTCCTTAAATAGGCAATTTTCCACCGCCCGAGAAGGTTCCAGAAATCTAGCCATTAAGGCTGACTACCTTTAGCATTTAATTATTTTTCACTTTTATTACAAAAGGGTTGGCTTTAAATATTTACAAAACATGAGACTAGGTAGCCCAACTTCCGGAAGCCATAACTTTTGAACCGTAGCTCTGATTGGCTATTATAACCACTTTTCGGAAAGGGGAGATCGCGATCTATAGTGCCTAACTCGCAAAGCGCCAGTCAGCCAGGGGTTCAACCTCGATCCGGAGCCTCTAAGGTCCTGAAAATTTAGCTCAAAGATTTTGCACCCTAAAATCTCAATAGTAAATCCTTAATAACTTCGCCAATACAGATGATCTGGCAATGAAATTCAACTGACATTCTTATATGACTAAGATGAACCTTCACCTGGAAAATTAGAACATTCTAAGTTCAAATGACCAACTTACTAAAAATAGTAAGTTTCCAAAAATAGAAGCTTTATACAAAATAGCCCTTATTGAATAGAAAAACCATATTTTTGGGTGATGCAAGATTGCCCTTACACCCATGATGCTCCTGCATCAGACACCTGGGGTAATTTGAGAAGTGACCCTGTCACGTCTCAGGTGTGCAGAGGAAAACTAAGCTAGTCAACCTCCTCCTTTGTTAGCCATGATGAATCTTCTACAGGTCGTCCTTTCCACTTGACCAGATATTCTTCATATGTCCTGTTCCTTGTGCTTCTACCAACACGACTGTCCAGTATGTCTTCAATCTCCTTGGTATCTGAACTACTTGCTGGAATACTCCATT
>MU227701.1:5690982-5731477 GCA_018584345.1 Thuja plicata
AACCATACACATGCAAGTATGGGGTAAGTACATCATAATCAAAACATAAATCATCACATCATGATAATATCCATAACATCATAATCAATAATCACTATCAACTGAAAGAATAGTAGCTCTCATGAAAAGTAGCCTAAAATAATTCGGCCAATCAACTGAAACCAATGCCTAAAAGAGTACAACATCACAACTAAAAAATAAAAGATGAGTGGGTATTACATGTTGAGACAGAGCAAATGGAGAAACAGACTGAGATGAAGTTAGATTCAAGAGACACTGAAAAGGCAGTAAAGGAATTCTTAGAGGAAGACGTTACAGATGTGGACAACATATATATTTTTGAAGGTCCAATTCAATTGGATACACTCAGCCCAGATCAAATGATGAGACTTGCATTGGTGGCTCAAGCCAAGGCAAGGATGCTAATTTTGAAGAGACAGGAGAAGGATAGTCAGCTTTTGGCACGTGCATCTAATGTATTAGGTCAGATTATGCCATCTTATGTGAAGGATCATAGTGATTCATCATCAAGTCAGCTTGAAGGTCTACTGAATGCAGTGAGTTCGCATTTTGACTTTTTGGAGAAATCAGCTTTGCTTAAGGTACATATTGAATTTGATAAAAGAATATATGATTAGTCGGTTACCTTAATTGCACAAGACAAGATATCATTGGGAATTGGGATACAAGGAATGAAGGATGCTCTAACCCAAGTAGGAAATGTTTATAGAGCACGTATAGCATATCCTAGATGCGTTGTAAATTTGGAAAAGTTTATAAGGGAAACTGAGAACAAATGAACTAAATTGTGACATCTTTTGATCCCTCGACAACTTCAATATCAGATCATGAAAGGCAAATCATTTCTCTCATGGATCAGATCAATACTTTAATCACTAAAAAGGAGAGAATGATAGGAAGGGTTAGAGAGCTTAGATGTCAACTTGCTTCTAAGATGGATATTTTGGTTAGTGGTTTGAAAGAGGCTGAGGTAGCTTTTAACAATCCTGATGCACATGATATTCCTATAGGAGAGAAACTTTCTTATAGCATCTGTGGGCAAATCCAAATCATTGACAACCTGAAGATGAGTTGTGACAGAGATTTTGCTGCTTTAAGGAGCACATTTTCTGATGTTATTAAGCTCGTGTAAGTATAATCAATGTACTTGTACTTATGCAACATATATGTAGGATTTTGATAAAAATTTTGGTTGCAGACCCCTTTACCTTGGCCATTGATGTCAAAGTGGGAGAGAGGAGTGAAAAATGAATTTTCAGCTTAGGGGGAGCTAAGGAGAGAGTAGTTGGAGTGTTTTGCAGTTTTGGACACGTAGTCATTTTTTGCTAAGTGTTGCCATCAATGCCAAAGGGGGAGACTGTTGGCAAAAGACACTGCATAGATGCTTAGGTGTTATCATTGATGACAACTAAACTCAATTATCACATGCACAATGCAGTATTAGATCATACCAAAGGTAAGAATGGTTCACGGCTAAGTATGAAATGAAGAATAGGATGTTCTGCTAGTATTTAGTAATTGGTTTGGTGAGGTTTGGTTTTTGAAGATATGTGGTTGCACATATAAAGGAAGTATGTTGGAGGTATACAGATGCTAATTCTAGAATTTGAACGTTCGGTGATACCTAGTGTAAAAGTTATATGGATCTATATCTCAGTTTTTGTGGTGAACAATAAGAACAACCGACTAGGTGGTAAAATCTGTTTGCAGACGCAACAAATCATTTTGGCAGTAAAATGTTTTGTTCAAATGATGGAGATAATATTTATGGAGATATGTGCATGGTCATTTTGGCTTGCAATGATATTCAAATTTTGAATTTGGAAGTTTTGGTCAACATGTTTCACATATCCCTAGAATATTTTTGAGCTGACATGATGATCGGATTTTAGGGTTGCGAACATATAAGTTCAATTGTTTAGGTTTTGGAGTTTTTGTTGAGTAGTTGATGCATGCCAACAATTGTGGTGTTGAGAATTGGATGCAAGGAGGTCAGATCTGAGTCTCTAATCAAGGAAGAGCATCAAGATAGTGTAGTCAAAGGATAAGTGTATCCGATATGTGTAATGAGCATATGCGGAACTGAAATTAGGCATTGTTTGATGCTATTTCAGTAGTTCAAAGCTTCAGTTGATCATTGTAGTGATCTTGTCAGGCAGTGAGCCTTGTATAAAGGGTTGTAGCCTTGATTGTAATTGAGTAGTGAGCTCTAGGAAGTATTCCTGAATGCATGTGCATTCTCTTTATAATACCTTTAATAGGGTATAATAATTTTTACATAGTGCACTATCTTGTGGGTTCCATCCCCACCATGGTTTTTCTCTTAACAAGGTTTCCACAATAAAAATCCTTGTGCTATGGTGTTGTGGTTGTTTGCTGTGTGTTTATGCTTGTTTCTTTTCATAGTAAATGCTAAGTAGTTTTTGAATTGAGTTATTAAGGTTAAATTTTGTTGAACACTGATTCACCCCCCCCCCCGCCCCCCCCACCTCCTCTCAGTGTTCCCATCTTCGAACAACTTCTTCCTTTATATTTCCATTAAGGAATGAGGACTTCGCATCCATTTGGTAGACCTTGAAATTTTCAAAGCTGAGAAGAGATAAAAACCATCCTTATCGCCTACATATGGGCAACAGGAGCAAATGTTTCTTCAAATTAATTCCTTCAACTTGTGCATACCCCTTGCAAACTAGTCTTGCCTTGTTTCTTACAAATTCCATCCCATTTAGCTTGTTTGTGAATACCTACTTGGTACCGATCACATCATTATCCTTAGATCCGTGGACAAGTTCCCAAATTTATTTCTTTTCAATTTGATTTGGTTCCCTTTTCATAGCTTTTATCCTATGCTTTTCTTCACTTGCTTTTGTAATGTTCTTTGGTTCTATTTTGGAGAGAAAGCACATATTTAAATGTTGTAGTGTGTTAGTGAGTCTCCTCATCTGAATCTTTGTATCTATCCACAATAATCATATCTTCTAGATAATTCTTTTGGAGAAATATAGATGGAGTCTTGAATAGTGCTCTTGATGGTGTCTTTGGGTTCCCTTGCTCAACTGTCACTTTCTCAATTTCTTCCTTCATTTCCTCTTCTTAACAAACTTCTTCATTTTGAAGAACATCTTCTACTACTTCTTCATAGTATCTTTCTTCATTTGCTTGCACATTTGAATTTTTGATGACCCTATGTAGCCTCTTATTATAGCATTTGTGCACTTTACTTCTTTTGGAGAAGCCTAGGAATATTCCTTCATCAGCTCTACAACCAAATTTTCCTAAATCTTCTTCAAATCTCCTTCTGTAACTTGCGCTTCCAGACACTTCTAAATGCTTCATTATTGCAGGCCTTCCTTTCTAGAACTCATTCGGTGTTTTGCTATCACTTAGTCTGATTTGTGCACAATTCAAAGTTTAGATTGTCGTGTGAATCACATCTCTCCAAATTGTGTCAGATAACTTTGACTCATTGAACATGACTCTAGCCATTTCTTGGATTGTTCTATTCTATTCTTTCTTTCCACAACTCCATTTTGTTGTGGAGTCCTTGTAGCTGAAAATTGTCTTCTTATCCCTGTCCTTTGCAAAAATCTTCATTTGAAGTAAATTCTCCTCTCTTTGATCTTCAAACGTAATCCATTCTCTACTAAGACTTTGAGTGCCTTAAACTTGTCAAGAGTTTTAAAAATGTGACCCAAGTCATTCTAGTATAATCGTCAATTAATAACATTAAATACCTTTGTCTTTGCATGCTTCTTGTTCTAGTTGGATCGTTGAGATCTATATGTATAAGCCCCAAAGGTTTCGATGCATAGTTTTCCTTTGATTTCAGACTCACTCTAGTTTGCTTCCCAAGTTGACATTTCTTACAGGCGATGTTTGTGGGCTTTGAAATCTTTGGCATGTCTCTCACAGTTTCTTTATGGCTAATCTCTAATCTTGACAAAATTATCAAAGTTTAGGTGCCCCATTCTCTTTTGCCAAAACCAACTCTCATCTTGCCCCATATGACATTCACCTTTGATTTCATTGAGGATGTAGAGATTATTTGTTGTTCCATGAGCATCTGCTATTGATTTAATTTGTGCCATGAGCATCTGCTATTGATTTAATTTGTGCCATCGTTCAGGGTTAATGAGAGGAAGAAATGATAAATTGGTTAAGGCTTTTCGGGAGAGTTCACTCAAAGAAGCAAAACAAGGTAATTTTTTTGTACATGCTTGAAATTATCAAGCTACACTTATATCAGGATTTTGAACATATTGGTCGTCAAGATATTTTCCATTGTTTGTTTTCTAAATGAATCAGCTCGCTAATATTATTCAGGATATCAAAAGCTGGTCCAACTTTAGCTTGCAAGCATGGGATGGTGTTAGCTTTATCGTCCTTGGTATTATCAGTGCCATATGATGTGCCAAGGTGACCGCTCAATCTTAAGATATGGAATTCTTCGACTTTAAATTAGTATGTTTTAAACTTTTATGTTTTTTGAATATTAACAAAGACCTGCCCCGTTAAAATGCAGTTGGCTTCCTGATACTGTAACTTTATTAGCACACTTCAATGGAGAACCATCACCAGTAAGAACTACTGTTATGAAAACAATTGCCGAGTTCCGGCGAACTCATGCAGATACTTGGGCCCTCCAAAAGGAGTCATTTACTGAGGAGCAACTTGAGGTATCAAAAGTCTACTGAAAATACATTAGTTTTTTGAGTCTAAGCATTCATGTCAGTCATACAAGTTCTGTACATCGGCAATGATAACATATTGCTTATTATATTTTTCTTGCAGGTTTTGGCCGACTCGTCATCATCGCTATCATATTTTGCATAATGAAAAGTGCATGTAGACTTACTGTTCACATTTAGTTTCAGTAGTAAAAGTACTGTCAACAAATCTGTTAGCATATAAGTGATATTTCAGCAGGGGAAAGGAAGCTACAGCTCACACAATAACACTTTCCATTTTCTTTTTAAGATTTTATTTTTTGGATCACAAATAAGCTGCGTTTCTTATAATCTGCAATTATTTTTTATTAAATATTCAGCTCAAAAGACTGTCCCACAGATATTGTGCCCACAGCATTTTTTGGCCGTACGGATTTGTCATACTTATTTTAGATATGGATTTTCATTTGATTACAAATATTGATGATTAATAAAAGCTTACATGAGGAACACCGTCATCAGCTAATTGCCTGTTGACTGATGGTGCTTTGTCTGTTTGAGCCACGTGCACCAGATTCACTGTCATATTTTATCATTTTGATATATTTGGCTCAACCGTGTTAGTGGTTTTAAATCAAGGACTTTTTAAACGAGGAAGAACCAATCTAGTTGAATAGGATGCAATCCTGGTTTGTAAATAGTATATCTTTTCAGTTTCATGCCAATCATGAAAAATAACTAGAGAATGGCGTGTTTACTTGCTTTTTATGGATTCAGATTTAGCTTATAGTGTCCACTGTCAAGTCAACTAAACTTGCGGTTACCTCATCAATGCTATAAATAATCTTGGAACGACTCTTTAAATTTCAAGTTGTATGACAACATTGTTTCCATTACTTAGTAAAATCTTGACATATTCATAAAAAGTGGGTTAAAATTTTAGGGTATGAAAAAACCCATCAACAATATAATCACCATCCTCATCAAATTAATCTTGTGCAATATTGGAATAGTGGGACATCTATTATAACAACCTTGAAGTAGTGGATTATCATTCCACGTGCTATAGATACAATGATTGTCTAGCATCAAGAGGTAACTAGTGATGGGGGTTGCTTTAATTTTAAATAGATGTTCAAAGGCAAACTTTTGGGAGTTTAGTAGGATGTATAGCGTCATGTTGTAGAAATGTAATGGAAAGCGATTATTAGTGAAACAGGTGCTCCACTACTCTATTTTTATCTATTAAGGTAGATAGTTTTTGCCATGTTGATGCAACAATGTTTAAAACATTTTAAGAGAATGTATCACATATAAATACTAGATGTAGCTGTAGTATGATGAGGTTAAAATATTTATATATGTATAGCATTATGGCTCTAAAATGTAGTAGGAAGTGATTATTAATGAAATATGGACTCAATCAATACAATTTCTTCGACAACGATTCTCAAGTGCTTGTTTCTATCGTGTGATGTTTGAGTCACTTAAGGTGGACATTTTACCTATAAAGAGTAAAGATGGATTGCCCAAATTGTGGGATCTAGTTTTCCTCACTATATACTTTTCACTAGAATGTACTAGAGAGTTTATTCCTATCACTTTCCAATGCTGAATCCACTCTAGACACAAGATTCAAATGAGTTTCTCTTTTTTCCTTTAAGTTCATTAAAGCAATTGATGGCTAATGTATGAAAGCTGGTGGAATAGGGTAGGTGCTCTAATCATATAAATTAGAGATCAAACCTACTTCCATTCCACTTATTTCATTAGGGGAGATCGACACTTGACTCAAACTTTAAGCAAATGAAGGTAGGCACAAGCTGAATGGAAAGTGATTTGGATTGATGCATTCCCCTTTCATTGATTTATTGATTGTGTTTGATATAACTAGGTTTAATGCAACTAGGATTAGGTAAAGGATAAGAATTTGAACATTAATCGGCATAAACAGAGAACTCTACATGTACGATAAAGCAATATTGAACACAAATCTGAAAAAGAAGAGTTAGAGAGGAATTTGTCATTAAAATTTGGGCTAAAAAAGGTAGGACTAATTATGTTAGGTGTCATCGTCCTAGTAGACCAAGGTGCACAATATCCCAGAGTTTTGAGTAATGTACTCCATTTCATCTTCGAATAGCAATCACATCTATATGTGAATTGTTTAAAGTTGGAATTTCTTGTCTAACATAGGTCTATTTTGCTCTTGTATCTATTTGGAATATTACATATAATACATATGATTGATCTAATGAGTTATGACATGCAACTTATTTATGCTAAAAACTCCATTTGCAACTATAGAGGACAACATTTGGCCACTTAACTTAGGGAAACAAAGTTAGGATATAATCATGTCAAATTCACAGTCGAACTATATGCAATTTTAGCAAATTGGCATGATGGGATAACTCTTTTACTTTTTTGGCTTCAGTTAAGCCAAGGATGTTATTCCTAGAGATCTTTGTAGGATAAACGATGAAAAATTGCGCACATTGTTAGAAAGGTAAATTAATTATCTACCAATATTGTTGGCAGGGACCAACTAGATTGGTCAAGTAAGTCCATCTCAGGCTCAATCTTATCTTATTGACCAACTCAACCTTATCTCCAACTATATGTCATGAATATTGCAGTTAGCCTTATGGTCGTCATTTATTATGTAATTGGCTATAAATTGAATAGATTGAGGATGCATTCCTTAGTGCTCCTTTGTGAGTATCTCCTTCGATCCATATTTTTAACATGGTATTAGCGCCAATGGAAGATGTTCTTGAAATTGTTGCAAATGCAGAAGAAGAGTGCTATTAGTGCACATACAACCCAAGGCTATTCACATAAGTTGCCTTGAAGAAATCACTGTTAGCATATCATTTAGAATGAACCGCTTAGGAGGAGTTCTTCAGAAATCTGAGCTATTTGGGTGTAGAATTGTGAGCCATGAGCTGGATGAAGGGAGATCACTAAAGAGTTCTTAGCCTCTGACAGAACAAGGAGAATTCTAGAGAGATCAGAAATTTTTTTGTTCAAAGGTGCCCAAAAATAATAGTGAAGTGTTGCAGGAGTGTTGCGTTGTGATCAAATCCTGCAAAGATAAATGGTCAGTTCTGTTGCCTCAATAATTTGGGGGAAATCATAGCCACAAACCTATCTACTTCGTAATTAATTTACTCATTCTAACATCCCCCCATAAATTAATTATTGAATCGTCTTAGAAACCCCCCCACAATCTAGAAATGATGGGTCCTGGCCTAAAGCCTTGTTAGGTACCCATTTACAATTGCTTTATGAACTTTGTCTTTCATAGAATTGGACTTTAGTGTCTAGCTTCAGTTTTTTTTTACTTTCCCTCATCATAATTACCTTGGGATTTTGCGGCTTATACCTAACCAATATGCTTCTCAAATGGTTTCTTACTAACCACAAACTCTTCGCACAAATGGTTTCTAGCTGACCATAAACTATGTACTTGAGTGGTTTTAACTAACCATGAACCTCACATACAAGAGGTTAGTGTTTACCAAAGCCCCTAGGTTGCCCCACTATGGTCAATAATGAGAGCATTATGGGTAGAGTTCCCACCATGGAAGATTTGCAAACGAGAAGGTGTGGACAAGTTTTTAATAGCCAAATTAGGGGCAAAAAGGAAGGCTAGACTAGAGGTTAGTTTCTTGAGAAATTTTTTGTTTTTGCTAGGGTCATGAGGATCATCTTGGATAGTAACCTCTAGTGTGGAATTGTATTACGTGGTATCTTCAGCCATGATAATTATTTTAGGGGGAGACATAGCTAGGTAAAAGTGGTAGAGACAACAAATTAGGCCTTGGTTAAGGGGGATAGGCAATATCGAGATTCCTATTGGCAATGTTAAGGACATCCTAATAGAGCTCCCCAACAAGGAAAGTAGGAAAAAGGGATGACTAAAAAATTCACTATGATAGAAATGGTTGAGGAGGGGCACGTGGTAGAAGTAGTCAATCTTAAACCTTCCTTCCAAAATAATCAATTTCATCAACATCAAACATACCTAGTCTTAAGGGGATGATAACTCCTCTCTGTCAAACCTAGTATGCAATTTGACAGGTTTCTCACCTTCCTTGAAACAATGCCAAACTATTATAATCTACTACTCTACTTTGTCTTTTCCACTTTTTAACTCTGGTACTCATGCATGTAGCCTTAGCTAATTGATAATATCCTCATCAAGCTCAAAGGAGAACCACCAACCCTCACCCACCTTTTGTCCCAACACTAGTACAAAAACAACAATATGTGACCAAATAAACTGTTAAAAATTCTAGATAAATGACAAAATTTGGTCACGTGACCAGTGGTAGTTTATTGCTGGTCATTTATCTCGTGACCAAATTTATGACTAAACTATTTTATTCATGTATTTGGTCATATATTTAGTCATATATTTGGTCATTTGGTAGTTTATTTAAGACAATTTTTTAATAAATTGTCTTAATTTGAGACAAAATAAAAGTTGTGTATTGTCTTAAAAATTGTCTCTGAAAGAGTGTCTTAAATTATTATCTTAAATAATTGTCTTAATAATTGTCTTAAACTAGTCTTAAAAATTGTCTTAAAAAGTGTCTCTATAAGAGGGTGCGGTGGAATTGAACCACCATCCTCCTACTTGTGAAGCAGGCGCTTTTCCATTGAGCTAGCACCCTTTAAAAACAATTAATACCCTTCAAAATCTAGGATCTTAAAACATCATTTGGTTTATAGTGAATTTTAAGATTGGATACTAGTTAAGAACATGTTTCGTGAAGACAAAGAGATGATTCTCTTTCTAGGGGATTTCTCTACTATAGGACCCGTTGTAAGCTTGGACATTATTTCAATAAAAAGCTGAATTGAAGCATAAAAATATTGTGCATGAGACTTTGGTGCACACATACGCACATTTATACATTCTTTGAATGTTCATCTATTACTTGTAAAAGGTAAATTAAAAAAAAATTAATCTGCTTAAATAAATCTACACTAACCATTTATGTAAATTTGCAACAATTTTAAATTTTGTTCGGTATTTTATGCAAAACTAACAAATAATACATGTAACATAGAATTACTCGACATATATTCATGGTAGAGTTTTCAATCATTAGAAACTGTATAAAAAGACCTCATAGACTCGTGATCTCTATACTATGTATCTTGAAAATGGCCATTGTTGATTCAAATTTCATCTATGTTGATTCTACTCATTTCTCAACTTAGCATAAGAATCACATAAAGTAACAACTTAGCTGAAAATTATCTTATCTACAATTGAATCTTGATCAACTAAGAACTATCCCATCAAACAAGAAATTGCAACTAAAGCATATAGGAAGTTGTTAAATGCCCATTAATCAATAGGAAAAGCTAACTAGAGTGCAAAGTGTAAAATCATTCAAAAACATTAGATAATCAACACAAAATCATCCTATAATCTTTGTGAATAAAATCATCAATCCAGAAACATGGCATGCATGGAATAGCAGAGTATTATTATATAAGTTACGACATAGAAGAAAAACAAATAGTCTCAAAGAGTTGATAATCACCAGTATTTTATTAGTCAGTAGCAGCAACCACCTACATAAGGGATTTGGATATTCTCATTATTCCTCCCTTAACTGTTACATGAGTTGTGTCCTGTCTTCAGTTATGCTGAGCTTTGCTGGCTATACTCATCCTATGACATTCTCTTAATAATAATTTAACTTCTGATTGTCTTTGAGACATTTTTCATTTACAAATTCATTTGCTATTTGTAGTAGTTGTTCGGAATGCTATAAGCTGGCTGTATTCCTGGAATTGTATATGCTTCATATCTTTCTTACTATGATCATAATAATTGTTTTTTCATTAGTATTTAGAGCTTTAAATTTGCATCGTAGGGTTTAATACATGAAAGGTGATTTTCAGGAATGAATGGAGACTAGTAAAAGTTGTTGTGAAAGGCGTGTTGGATATATTGAAGAAGAGGGTTCCCCTAGATGTTCCTACGCATCTTTTGGGACTCGAAAATGATATTTTTGAACTAAAAAAGAGTTTACATCTTGATTCTATAGACATACGTCTAGTGAGGGTAGGAATCAGGGGCATAGCCGGTGTTGGGAAAACCACATTGGCCAAGGCCGTTTACAATGAAATTCATCGCAAATTTGATGCCTCTTGCTTTCTCTTCAACATTGGAGCTACTGCACAGAACAACACTACACTCATGGACTTGCAGAGAAGAGTTTTTGGGAGTTTGGTAAATTACGAGGGAGAAGTATCAAGTGTTGATGAAGGAAGATCTCTGATGAGAGATCGACTATGAGGAATTCGGGCTCCTGTGATTTTTGATGATGTGAATGATAGAAGGCAGCTGGTTGCGTTGTATGGCGATAGGGATTGATTTGGGCATGGTAGCAGAGTCATGATTACTTCCCGCGACCAAAACATTCTCAATCTTGCTAAGGTCCACTCAGTTTTTGAAATGAGTGGACTAGGGGAGAATGAAGCTCTCGAGTTATTCAGTTGGCATGCTTTTTGTAGGGCACTCCCGGAGACCCCTTAGAAAGATCTTTCTACAAAAGTTGTGAGGGCCTGTCGAGGGAATCCTCTTGCATTAGAAGTCATTGGATCACATTTGTTTGGTAAGGAGGTGCCCAACGACATCCAATGTTTGGAAGAAGTTGTTCAAAACATTGGGGAATATCCAGAAATATCTACAATCCTTCAAACCAGTTATGATGGACTCAGCCACGTCAAGAAGGAAATGTTTTTGGATATAGCTTGCTGCCTTGTTGGTGAAAGGAAAAGTCACGCTGATCTTTTCTTGGAATTTTTATATGCAAATAAAGTTCAAACAGACATCAAGAATCTTTCCCTGAAAATGCTTATAGAGATTGGTGGCCCTAATGGTCCCCTCCATATGCATGACCTTCTGCGGGAAATGGGAAGAGGAATTGAAGAGCAGAGTGATAATAATAGCAGATTGCGACTACCTTTCAGTGCACACAGAGCTTTGAACAGAGACAGAGTGGACATAGTGAAAATTCTTGTTTACATAGGACAAAATGAAAATAAGCCTGTTGTCATGCATAACATGCCTTCGCTGCGCTACCTAGTTTTTCAAAATACAAAAGTAGCTTTCAATATTGTAAAGCTAACTCCGAATTTGAGATGGATAAAAAATAGAAAAAGTGAGATTGTAAGTGATAGGCATATATGGATGATGTCAAGAAAAAAACTCCAGTTGGATGGCAATTGGTCTCAAGTCAGGATCTTAAGTCTTGAGAGAGGTGCATTTCCCACGAAACCCCAAACATGCTCAAAAGCTTGGTGAACCTTCAATGCTTGTATATACAGCATTGTGACGCTCTCACAACACTTCTTGGCATAGTTGGTAACTTGTCACAACTCAGGGAGCTCAAATTGTGCGGCTGTAAAAGGTTAACAAGCCTTCTTGATACTCTGGGCAATTTGGTGCAACTAGAAGAGTTGTGTTTCGGCGGTTGTGTAGATCTAAAATCCCTTCCTTCCAAGTAGTTTAGGTAATTTGGCTCAACTACTAAAGCTAAACTTGGACCATTGTTCAGGTTTAAGTATTCTTCCCAACACAATTGGCGACCTGGCACAACTCCGGACTTTCAGCCTGTATCATTGTTTAAGTTTACAAAGACTTCCTTACACTTTGGGAAAGTTACGAAAGCTTAAACGGTTAAATGTTCAGTGGTGCTCAGGCCTAGGAAGCTATCATCATATCGTTGCCAAGTTATCCTAGCTTAGGGAGTCAAACAAGTAAAATATCATTTATAGATGAATGTAATTTGGTGTAGAGAGACTCAATATAAGAACGTTGAAAGAAGATATCTCCTATTAATTAGTTTGATATTTTGTCTCATGGTAAAGTAATAAGGATTTTAAATTTTGCAGAACCGCCGAATTGGGAAGTTTGGTGTAGAAAGAGTTCAATGTCTACCTTGGTTTCTGTGAAGCGAAGAAAGTAGAAACATTGAAGGAAGTAGAAACATTGATAGACAATCTTCAGAAATATGTTCAAATATGCAGGGGCAAGGAGGATGACCGAAGTCTCTGAACTGAGTCACTTCGTATATGCAGGAGCAGGGACGATGAAAACATTTGGGCAATCAATATCAGTGATATTCTTGTTCCTGTATTTTCCAGATGCTGTCCCAATGGGTGGTTCAGTGAATATCAAGCTATGCACAACTCGAATGGCCTCATTATTCCTTTGGTTCCTCTTGAAAATGTGTTGTTGTGGTCTTCTAGCAAGCGTTGCGAAATCCATAAAATGTTCTAATGTATGTGCACGAAGATTTGTAACACCCTAGTTTGTATATGGAAGGAAATTGGGAAATGAAGCATAACGATTCCAAAAAGTAATATAGCAAGATAATATATGTAGGGAACTTGCAAATCTCTTGAATGAATGGGATCCACATAATAACAACAATAATGGTATTGGGATATTTCAGCACGTTGGAATGGGACGATGAGATGAAGGCTGGGAAAAAAGACCAATGAATGAATAATCATGTAATATCATCTAGTTTAAAAAGATTCGTGAAGAACACTTTTCAAGTTGGGGAGTATGAGTTGCAAGTAGAGATCTTTTAATGCAAAAGCTCGAATAATTGCTAAAATATGATCTTTATAACATTTGCATAATGTCCGGAAATGAAATTATAAAAGTTTATGTATTTATTAAGTGTAAATTAATCAAATAATTAATATATAATTAAAGTATTATATTTTTTTTTTATAAATGGTAACTTTCAATATGTGACTAATATTCTTTTAAGTATTTTTTCATTCTTTTTTAATATTTTAGAAGGTTCTATTTAGTTGAGAGGAACATGGAATTATGATATTTGTTGTGAATTCTATCGTTATACAGATGAGCTATTATTGTCCGTGTACAAGTGATGAGGAGGGTATCCTTATGTTTCGTGTGTAATTCTACAACTAATATGTATGTATATGTGTGTATAATATGTGTTGAATCTTACAATGTTCATTTCATTTTTTGTATATCATGTGTGATGATTAGTAGCTTAAGATCCTAATTTATTACAAGGTATAAAAGTATGTTAGGCTACACTATTAATTTTGATTAGTAAACTATTTATGAACTCCTCTAAATGTCTACTACTAATTATCTTCGTCCATATATCTAATTTGTATGATTTTGAATAATTATTTAGTTGATTTGATCAATATGAGTAACATAAAAGAAATGTGTATTTAATTATACATAATTCTATATATCTTAAGTGAAGTTAAAGTACCAACAAGTAGTAACAATGATGGTTGAGTTAATTGCGAGATAAAAATAGTAGATATGTTCTACATTAAAAGCAAAATATCCAAGGTGTTGACCTCATTACAAAACACCCAAAGGTACTAAAAGCATATTAACAAACCATTAACAACATTTTATTAGTACATAGTAGTCTTAAGAGTTTAATATAAAGACATAACAAATAAAAATGAACTAGTCTTGACTTTGAAAACAATGAAGTGATTTGAAAAGAAACAAAAAGCCAACCACGTAGGACTAGCCAAAGAAATGGCCCTAGTCCTCTATGAGGAACTTGAACTTTTCCTTGTGGTTTCTTTCCTTATCCCCATCATTGCCTAATTCCTGACCCAATAGAAGGCAAAGAGAAGAAGCTAGCCTGTGAATAACCTTGGAGCTAAATTTAAAGAAACTCACCAATGTCTTTTCATGCCTCTACACCTTGGCTTTGAGCACTCATAGCTCAATAACAATCAGATCACACTTGGGATCAAGGATGTTCCTCTTTAGGTAGGTTCATAGTGGTAGACTTTGTGATGTAATAATCCTAAAGAGTGGTGTCTTTGGACAAGTTGTTGGTGGTATTCATTGATCTCTCTTTCTCCTCCCTAGAATCTTCAAACTCATCCTCTGAGATAGAATTATCCTCAATATCAAGATCAACAATAACTGCCCTCTTACCCTTTTAATAGGATAATTTTTCAATTTGTCAAATAGTCTGGGGTTGGAGCCACCCACATCTTTGACCTCATCTTCCCTACTTTCTTGATATGTGTTCTTAATTTGAATTTTGTTGATCTGCACATGGGCTTCTTCAATTTCTAAATTAGGGGTGTTTATTATTTCCCCATGGTAGACATTTTTCCCAAACTCATAGGAGTCAAGCTACTTTTGAGATCCTAAAGCCCCTAGGTTGCCCCACTATGGTCAATAACGAGAGCATTATGGGTAGAGTTCCCACCATGGAAAATTTGCAAACAAGAAGGCGTGGACAAGTTTTTAATAGCCAAATTAGGGGAAAAATGGAAGGCTAGACTAGAGGCTAGTTTCTTGAGAAACTTTTTGTTTTTGCTAGGGTCACGAGGATCATCTTGGATAGTAACCTCTAGTGTGGAATTGTATTACGTGGTATCTTCAACCATGATAATTATTTTAGGGGGACACATAGCCAGATGAAAGTGGTAGAGACAAAAAATTAGGCCTTGGTTAAGGGGGATAGGAAATATGAAGATTCCTATTGGCAATGTTAAGGACGTCCTAATAGACCTCCCCAATGAGGAAATTAAGAAAAAGGGATAACTAAACAATTCACTATGATAGAAATGGTTGAGGAGGGGAACGTGGTAGAAGTAGTCAATCTTAAACCTTCCTTCCAAAATAATCAATTTCATTAACATCAAACATACCGAGTCTTAAGGGGATAATAACTCTTCTCTGTCAAACCTAGTATGCAATTTGACAGGTTTCTCACCTTCCTTGAAACAATGCCAAACTATTATAATCTACTACTCTACTTTGTCTTTTCCACTTTTTAACTCTGGTACTCATGCATGTAGCCTTAGCCAATAGATAATATCCTCATCAAGCTCAAAGGAGATACCACCAACGCTCACCCACCTTTTGTCCCAACACTAGTACAAAAACAACAATATGTGACTAAATAAACTACCAAAAATTGTAGATAAATGACCAAATTTGGTCACATGACCAGTGCTAGTTTATTTCCGGTCATTTATCTTGTGACCAAATTTATGACTAAACTATTTTATTCATGTATTTGGTCATATATTTAGTCATTTGGTAGTTTATTTAAGACAATTTTTTAATAAATTGTCTTAATTTGAGACAAAATAAAAGTTGTGTATTGTCTTAAAAATTGTCCCTGAAAGAGTGTCTTAAATTATTATCTTAAATAATTGTCTTAAATTATTGTCTTAAAAATTGTCTTAACCTAGTCTTAAAATTTGTCTTAAAAAGTGTCTCTATAAGAGGGTGTGGTGGAATTGAACCACCATCCTCCTACTTGTGAAGAAAGTGTTGTTCCATTGAGCTAGCACCCTTTAAAAACAATTAATACCCTTCAAAATCTAGGGTCTTAAAACATCCTTTGGTTTATAGTGAATTTTAAGATTGGATACTTGTTAAGAACATGTTTGGTGAAGACAAAGAGATGATTCTCTTTCTAGGGGATTTCTCTACTATAGGATCCGTTGTAAGCTTGGACATTATTTCAATGAAAAGCTGAATTGAAGCATAAAAATATTGTGCATGAGACTTTGGTGCACACATACGCACATTTATACATTCTTTGAATGTTCATCTATTACTTTTAAAAGGTAAATTAAAAAAAAATTAATCTGCTTTAATAAATCTACACTAACCATTTTGTAAATTTGCAACAATTTTAAATTTTGTTGGGTATTTTATACAAAACTAACAAATAATACATGTAACATAGAATTAATTGACATATATTCATGGTAGAGTTTTCAATCATTAGAAGCTATATAAAAAGACCTCACAGACTCATGATCTCTATACTATGTATCCTGAAAATGGTCTTTGTTGATTCGAATTTCATTTATGTTGATTCTACTCATTTCTCACCTTAGCATAAGAATCACGTAAAGTAACGACTTAGCTGAAAATTATCTTATCTACAATTGAATCTTAATCAATTAAGAACTATCCCATCAAACAATAAATTGCAACTAAAGCATATAGGAAGTTGTTAAATGCCCATTAATCAATAGGAAAAGCTAACTAGAGTGCAAAGTATAAAATCTTTCAAAAACATTAGATAATCAACACAAATTCATCCCATAATATTTGTGAATAAAATCATCAATACAGAAATATGGCATGCATGGAATAGCATTTTATTATTATATAAGTTACGACTTAGAACAACAACAAACGGTCTCAAAGAGTTGATAATCACCTGTATTTTATTAGGCGGTAGCAGCAACCAGCTACATAAGGGATTTGGATATTCTCATTATTCCTCCCTTAACAATTACATGAGCTATGTCCTGTCTTCAGTTATGCTGAGCTTTGCTGGCTGTACTCATCCTATGACATTCTCTTAATAATAATTTAACTTCTGATTGTCTTTGAAACATTTTTCATTTACAAATTCATTTGCTACTTGTAGTAGCTGTTCGGAATGCTATAAGCTGGCTATATTCGTGGAATTGTATATGCTTCATATCTTTCTTTCTATGATCATAATAATTGTTTTTTCATTAGTATTTAGAGCTTTAAATTTTCATCACAGGGTTTAATACATGAAAGGTGATTTTTAGGCATGAATGGAGACTAGTAAAAGAAGTTGTGAAAGGCGTGTTGGATATATTGAAGAAGAGGGTTCCCTTAGATATTCCTACGCATCTTGTGGGACTCAAAAATGATATTTGTGAACTAAAAAAGAGTTTACATCTTGATTCTGCAGACATACATCTGGTGAGGGTAGGAATCAAGGGCATAGGCGATGTTGGGAAAACCACATTGGCCAAGGCTATTTACAATGAAATTCATCACAAATTTGATGCCTCTTTCTTTCTCTTCAACATTGGAGCTACTACACAGAACAACACTACACTCATGGACTTGCAAAGAAGAGTTTTAAGGAGTTTGGTAAATTACGAGGGAGAAGTATCAAGTGTTGATGAAGGAAGATCTCTGATGAGAGATCGACTACGAGGAATTCGGGCTCTTGTGATTTTGGATGATGTGAATGATAGAAGGCAGTTGGTTGCATTGTATGGCGATGGGGATTGGTTTGGGCATGGTAGCAGAGTCATCATTTCTTCCCAAGACCAACACATTCTCAATCTTGCTAATCTCCACTCAGTGTTTGAAATGAGTGGACTAGGGGAGAATGAAGCTCTCGAGTTATTCAGTTAGCATGCTTTCTGTAGGGCACTCCCGGAGACCCCTTATAAAGATCTTTCTACAAAAGTTGTGAGGGCCTGTTGATGGAATCCTCTTGCATTAGAAGTCATTGGATGATATTTTTTTGATAAGGAGGTGCCCAACGACATCCAATATTGGGAAGAAGTTGTTCAAAACATTGGGGAATATCTAGAAATATCTACAATCCTTCAAACTAGTTATGATGGACTCAGCCATGTCAAGAATGAAATGTTTCTAGATATAGCTTGCTGCCTTGTTGGTGAAAGGAAAAGTCACGCTGATCTTTTATGGGAAGTTTTATACCCAAGTAAAGTTGAAACAACCATCAAGAATCTTTTGCTGAAAATGCTTATAGAGATTGGTGGCCCTAATGGTCCCCTCCATATGCATGACCTTCTGCAGGAAATGGGAAGAGGAATTGAAGAGCAGACTAATATTAATAGCAGACCATGGCTGTATATGGGTGCACACAGAGCTTAGAACAGAGACAGAGCGGACAGAGTGAAAATGCTTGTTTACATAGGACAGAATGAAAATGAGCCTGTTGTCATGCATAACATGCCTTTGCTGCGCTACCTAGTTTTGCAAAATACAAAAGTAGCTGTCAATATTGTAAAGTTAACTCCGAATTTGATATGGATAAAAATTAGAAAAAGTGAGATATTGTAAAGTTAACTCCGAATTTGATATTGTAAGTGATAGGCATATATGGATGATGTCAAGAAACAAACTCCAGTTAGATGGCAGTTGGTCTCAAGTCAGGATCTTAAGTCTTGAGAGAGGTGCATTTCCCATGAAAACCCAAAAGATGCTCAACAGCTTGGTGAACCTTCAATGCTTGTATATACAACATTGTGACACTCTCACAACACTTCCTGGCATAGTCGGTAACTTGTCACAACTCAAGAATCTCAAATTGTGCGGCTGTAAAAGGTTAACAAGCCTTCCTAATACTCTGGGCAATTTTGTGCAACTAGAAGAGTTGTGTTTCGGCGGTTGTGCAGATCTAAAATCCCTTCCAAGCACTTTAGGTAATTTGGCTCAACTACAAAAGCTGAACTTGGAACATTGTTCAGGTTTAAGTATTCTTCCCAAAACAATTGGTGACCTGGCTTAACTCCAGACTTTCAGCCTGTATCATTGTTTAAGTTTACAAAGACTTCCTTACACTTTGGGAAAGTTAAGAAAGCTTAAATGGTTAAATGTTCACCGGTGCTCAGGCCTAGGAAGCTACCATCATATCATTGCCAAGTTAGCCCAGCTTAGGGAGTTAAACAGGTAAAATATCATTTATAGATGAATGTAATTTGGTGTAGAGAGACTCAATATAAGAACATTGAAAGAAGATATCTCCTATTAATTAGTTTGATATTTTGTCTCATGGTAAAGTAATAAGGATTTTATATTTTGTAGTAGCCCCGGATTGGGAAGTTTGGTATAGAATGAGTTCAATGTCTACCTTGGTTTATGTGAAGTGAAGAAAGTAGAAACATTGATAGACTATCTTCAGAAATATGTTCGAATATGCAGGGGCAGGGAGGATGACCAAAGTCTCTGCACTGAGTCACTTCGTATATACAGGAGCAGGGATGATGACAACACCTGGGCAATTGATAGCAGTGATATTCTTGTTCCTGTATTTTCTAGATGTTGTCCCAGTGGGTGGTTCAGTGAATATGAAACTATGTGCAACTCGAATGGCCTCGTTATTCCTTTTGTTCCTCTTTAAAATGCACATTCGTTATCTTCCAGCAAGTGTTGCAAAATCCATAAATTTTCTAACGTAGGTGTACGAAGGTTTGTAACACCCTAGTTTTTATATGGAAGCAAATTGGGAAATGAAGCATAAGGATTCCAACAAGTAATATAGCAAGACAATATATGTAGGGAACTCACAAATCTCTTGAATGAACGGGATCCAAATAATAACAACAATAATGGTATTGGGATATTTCAGCACGTTGGAATGGGACGATGAGATGAAGGCTGGGAAAAAAGACCAATGAATGAATAATCATGTAATATCATCTAGTTTAAAAAGATTCGTGAAGAACACTTTTCAAGTTGGCGAGTGTGAGTTGCAAGTAGAGATCTTTTAATGCAAAAGCTCGAATAATTGCTAAAATATGATCTTTATATAACATTTGCATAATGTTCGGAAGTGAAATTATAAAATTTTATATATTTATTAAGTATAAATTAATCAAATAATTAATATGTAATTAAAGTATTATATTTTTTTTTATAAAGGGTAACTTTGAATATGTGACTAATATTCTTTTAAGTATTTTTTCATTCTTTTTTAATATTTAAGAAGGTTCTATTTTGTTGAGAGGAACATGGAATTCTGATATTTTTTGTGAATTCTATTGTTATACAGATAAGCTATTATTGTCCTTGTAGAAGTGATGAGGAGGGTATCCTTATGTTTCGTGTGTAATTCTACAACTAATATGTATGCATATGTGTGTACAGTATGTGTTGAATCTTACAATGTTCATTTCATTTATTGTATATCATGTGTGATGATTAGTAGCTTAAGATCCTAATTTATTACAAGGTATAAAAGTATGTTAGGCTACACTATTCATTTGGATTAGTAAACTATTCATGAACTCCTCTAATTGTCTACTACTAATGATCCTCGTCCATATATCTAATTAGTATGATTTTGAATAATTATTTAGTTGATTTGATCAATATGAGTAACATAAAAGAAATGTGTATTTAATTATACATAATTCGAAATATCTTAAGTGAAGTTAAAGTACCAACAAGCAGTAACAATGATGGTTGAGTTAATTGCGAGATAAAAATAGTAGATATGTTCTGCATTAAAAGAAACATATATAAGGTGTTGACCTCATTACAAAACACCCATAGGTACTAAAAGCATATTAACAAACCATTAACAACATTTTATTAGTACATAATAGTCTTAAGAGATTAATATAAAGACATAACAAATAAAAAACAACCAGTCTTGACTTTGAAAACAATGAAACGATTTGAAAAGAAACAAAAATCAAACCACATAGGACTAGCCAAAGAAACGACCCTAGTCCTCCATGAGGAACTTGAACTTTTCCTTGTGGTTTCTTTCCTTATCCCCATCAATGCCTAATTCCTGACCCAATAGAAGGAAAAGAGAAGTAGTTGGCCTGTGCATAACCTTGGAGCTAAATTTAAAGAAACTCACCAATGTCTTTTCATGCCTCTGCACCTTGGCTTTGAGCACTCATAGCTCAAAAAAAATCACATCACACTTGGATCAAGGATGTTCCTCTTCAGGTAGGTTCAGAGGGGTAGACTTTGTGCTGTAAGAATCCTAAAGAGTGGTGTCTTTGGACAAGTTGTTGGTGGTAATCATTGAGCTCTCTTTCTCCTCCCTAGAATCTTCAAACTCATCCTCTGAGTTAGAATTCTCCTCAATATCAAGATAAACAATAACTGTCGTCTTACCCTTTTCATGGGATAATTTGTCAATTTGTCAAATAGTCTGGGGTTGGAGCCACCCACATCTTTGACCTCATCTTCCCTACTTTCTTGATATATGTTCTTAATTTGAATTTTGTTGATCTGCACATGGGACTTCTTCAATTTCTAAATTAGGGGTGTTTATTATTTACCCATGGTAGACATTTTTCCCAAACTCATAGGATTCAAGCTACTTTTGAGATCCCAAAGCCCCTAGGTTGCCCCACTATGGTCAATAACGAGAGCATTATAGGTAGAGTTCCCACCATGGAAAATTTGCAAACGAGAAGGCGTGGACAAGTTTTTAATAGCCAAATTAGGGGCAAAATGGAAGGCTGGACTAGAGGCTAGTCTCTTGAGAAATTTTTTGTTTTTTCTAGGGTCATGAGGATCATCTTGAATAGTAACCTCTAGTGTGGAATTGTATTACATGCTATCTTCAGCCATTATAATTATTTTAGGGGGACACATAGCCAGGTGAAAGTGGTAGAGACAACAAATTAGGCTTTGGTTAAGGGGTATATGCAATCTCAAGATTGCTATTCATGGCAATGTTAAGGACATCCTAATAGAGCTCCCCAACAAGAAAAGTAGGAAAAAGGGATGACTAAACAATTCACTATGATAGAAATGGTTGAGGAGGGGCACGTGGTAGAAGTAGTCAATCTTAAACCTTCCTTCCAAAATAATCAATTTCATCAACATCAAACATACCTAGTCTTAAGGGGATGAGAACTCTTCTCTGTCAAATGTAGTATGCAATTTGACAAGTTTCTCACCTTCCTTGAAACAATGCCAAACTATTATTATCTACTACTCTACTTTGTCTTTTCCACTTTTTAACTCTATTACTTATGCATGTAGCCTTAGCCAATTTATAATATCCTGATCAAGCTCAAAGGAGATACCACCAACCCTCACCCACCTTTTGTCCCACCACTAGTACAAAAACAACAATATGTGACCAAATAAAATACCAAAAATTGTAGATAAATGACCAAATTTGGTCACATGACCAGTGGTAGTTTATTTCTGGTCATTTATCTCGTGACCAAATTTATGACTAAACTATTTTATTCATGTATTTGGTCATATATTCAGTCATTTATTTGGTCATTTGGTAGTTTATTTAAGACAATTTTTTAATAAATTGTTTTAATTTGAGACAAAATAAAAGTTGTGTATTGTCTTAAAAATTGTCTCTGAAAGAGTGTCTTAAATTATTATCTTAAATAATTGTCTTAAACTATTCTTAAAATTTGTCTTAAAAATTGTCTCTATAAGAGGGTGCGGTGGAATTGAACCACCATCCTCCTACTTGTGAAGCAGGCACTCTTCCATTGCGCTAGCACCCTTTAAAAATAATTAATACCCTTCAAAATCTAGGGTCTTAAAACATCCTTTGGTTTATAGTGAATTTCAAGATTGGATACTTGTTAAGAACATGTTTGGTGAAGACAAAGAGATGATTCTCTTTCTAGGGGATTTCTCTACTATAGGACCCGTTGTAAGCTTGGACATTATTTCAATGAAAAGCTGAATTTAAGCATAAAAATATTGTGCATGAGACTTTGGTGCACACATACGCACATTTATACATTCTTCGAATGTTTATCTACTACTTGTAAAAGTTAAATTAAAAATAAATAAATCTACACTAACCATTTTTGTAATTTGCAACAATTTTAAATTTTGTTGGGTATTTTATACAAAACTAAAAAATAACACATGTAACATAGAATTTCTTGACATATATTAATGGTAGAGATTTCAATCATTAGAAACTGTATAAAAAGACCTCATAGACTCGTGATCTCTATACTGTGTATCCTGAAAATGGCCTTTGTTGATTCGAATTTCATCTATGTTGATTCTACTCATTTCTCACCTTAGCATAAGAATCACGTAAAGTAACAACTTAGCTGAAAATTATCTTATCTACAATTGAATCTTGATCAACTAAGAACTATCCCATCAAACAAGAAATTGCAACTAAAGCATATAGAAAGTTTTTAAATGCCAATTAATCAATAGGAAAGGCTAACTAGAGTGCAAAGTGTAAAATCATTCAAAAACATTAGATAATCAACACAAATTCATCCCATAATCTTTGTGAATAAAATAATCAATACAGAAATATGGCATGCATGGAATAGCAGAGTATTATTATATAAGTTATGACTTAGAAGAACAACAAACGGTCTCAAAGAGTTGATAATCACCAGTACTTTATTAGTCAGTAGCAGCAACCACCTACATAAGGGATTTGGATATTCTCATTATTCCTCCCTCAAAAATTACATGAGTTGTGTCATGTCTTAAGTTATGCTGAGCTCTGCTGGCTGTACTCATCTTATGACATTCTCTTAATAATAATTTAACTTCTGATTGTCTTTGAAACATTTTTCATTTACAAATTCATTTGCTACTTGTAGTAGCTGTTCGTAATGCTATAAGCTGGTTGTATTCGTGGAATTGTATATGCTTCATATCTTTCTTTCTATGATCATAATAATTGTTTTTTCATTAGTATTTAGAGCTTTAAATTTGCATCATAGGGTTTAATACATGAAAGGTGATTTTCAGGCATGAATGGAGACTAGTAAAAGCAGTTGTGAAAGGCATGTTTGATATATTGAAGAAGAGGATTCTCCTAGATGTTCCTACGCATCTTGTGGGACTCAAAAATGATATTTGTGAACTAAAAAATAGTTTACATCTTGATTCTACAGACATGCGTTAGTGAGGGTAGGAATCAGGGGCATAGGTGGTGTTGGGAAAACCAAATTGGCCAAGGCCGTTTACAATGAAATTCATCGCAAATTCGATGCCTCTTGATTTCTCTTCAACATTGGAGCTACTGCACAGAACAACACTACACTCATGGACTTGTAGAGAAGAGTTTTAGGGAGTTTGGTAAATTATGAGGGAGAAGTATCAAGTGTTGATGAAGGAAGATCTCTAATGAGAGATCAACTACGAGGAATTTGGGCTCTTGTGATTTTGGATGGTGTGAATGATAGAAGGCAGCTGGTTGTGTTGTATGGTGATGGGGATTGGTTTGGGCATGGTAGCAGAGTCATCATTACTTCTCAAGACCACCAAATTCTCAATCTTTCTAAGGTCCACTCTATTTTTGAAATGAGTGGACTAGGGGAGAATGAAGCTCTTGAGTTATTCAGTTGGCATGCTTTCTGTAGGGCACTCCCGGAGACCCCTTACAAAGATCTTTATACAAAAGTTGTGAGGGTCTGCCGAGGGAATCCTCTTGCATTAGAAGTCATTGGATCACATTTTTTTGATAAGGAGGTTCCCAACGACATCCAATGTTGCAAAGAAGTTGTTCAAAACATTGGGGAATATCCAAAAATATCTACAATCCTTCAAACCAGTTATGATGGACTCAGCCACGTCGAGAAGGAAATGTTTCTGGATATAGCTTGCTGCCTTGTTGGTGAAAGGAAAAATCACGTTGATCTTTTCTTGGAAGTTTTATACGCAAATAAAGTTCCAACAGACATCAAGAATCTTTCGCTGAAAATGCTTATAGAGATTGGTGGGCCTAATGGTCCCCTCCATATGCATGACCTTCTGCGGGAAATGGGAAGAGGAATTGAGGAGTAGAGTGATAATAATAGCAGATTGTGACTACCTGTGGGCGCACACAGAGCTTTGAATAGAGACAGGGGACAGAGTGAAAATACTTGTTTACATAGGACAAAATGAAAATGAGCATGTTGTCATGCATAACATGCCTTCGCTGCGCTACCTAGTTTTGCAAAATACAAAAGTAGCTGTCAATATTGTAAAGCTAACTCCAAATTTGATATGGATAAAAATTAGAAAAAGTGAGATTGTAAGTGATAGGCATATATGGATGATGTCAAGAAACAAACTCCAGTTGGATGGCAGTTGGTCTCAAGTCAGTATCTTAAGTCTTGAGAGAGGTGCATTTCCCACGAAAACCCCAAACATGCTCAACAGCTTGGTGAACCTTCAATTCTTGTATATAGAGCATTGTGATGCTCTCACAACACTTTTTGGCATAGTCGGTAACTTGTCACAACTCAAGGAGCTCAAATTGTGTGGCTGTAAAAGGTTAACAAGCCTTCCTAATACTCTGGGAAATTTGGTGCAACTAGAAGAGTTGTTTTTTGGTGGCTGTGCAGATCTAAAATCCCTTCCAAGCACTTTAGGTAATTTGGCTCAACTACAAAAGCTGAACTTGGACCATTGTTCAGGTTTAAGTATTCTTCCCAACATAATTGGCGACCTGGCACAACTCTGGACTTTCAGCCTGTATCATTGTTTAAGTTTACAAAGACTTGCCTACACTTTGGGAAAGTTACGAAAGCTTAAACGGTTAAATGTTCACCAGTGCTCAAGCCTAGGAAGCTATCATCATATCGTTGCCAAGTTAGCCCAGCTTAGGGAGTCAAACAGGTAAAATATCATTTATAGATGAATGTAATTTGGTGTAGAGAGACTCAATATAAGAACGTTCAAAGAAGATATCTCCAATTAATTAGTTTGATATTTTTTCTCATGGTAAAGTAATAAGGATTTTAAATTTTTCAGGAATTCCGAATTGGGAAGTTTGGTGCAGAAGGAGTTCAATGCCTACCTTGGTTTCTGTGAAGCGAAGAAACTAGAAACATTGAAGGAAAGAGAAACATTGATAGACAATCTTCAGAAATATGTTCGAATATGCAGGGGCAGGGAGGATGACCAAAGTCTCTGCACTAAGTCACTTCGTTTATGCAGGAGCAGGGATGATGACAACAACTGGGCAATTGATAGCAGTGATATTCTTGTTCCTGTATTTTCAAAATGCTGTCCCAGTGGGTGGTTCAGTGAATATGAAGCTATGTGCAACTCGAATGACCTCGTTATTTCTTTTGTTCCTCTTGAAAATGTGTTGTTGTGGTCTTTCAGCAAGCGTTGCAAAATCCATAAATGTTCTAATGTAGGTGTACGAAGATTTGTAACACCCTAGTTTTTATATAGAAGGAAATTGGGAAATGAAGCATAAGGATTCCAACAGGTAATATAGCAAGATAATATATGTAGGGAACTCACAAATCTCTTGAATGAACGGGATCCATATAATAACAACAATAATGGTATTGGGATATTTCAGCACGTTGGAATGGGACGATAAGATGAAGGCTGGGAAAAAAGACCAATGAATGAATAATCATGTAATATCATCTAGTTTAAAAAGATTCGTGAAGAACACTTTTCAAGTTGGCGAGTATGAGTTGCAAGTAGAGATCTTTTAATGCAGAAGCTCGAATAATGGCTAAAATATGATCTTTATAACATTTGCATAATGTTCGGAAATGAAATTATAAAAGTTTATGTATTTATTAAGTGTAAATTAATCAAATAATTAATATATAATTAAAGTATTATATTTTTGTTTATAAATAGTAACTTTGAATATGTGACTAATATTCTTTTAAATATTTTTTTATTCTTTTGTAATATTTAAGAAGGTTCTATTTTGTTGAGAGGAACATGGAATTCTGATATTTGTTGTGAATTCTATCGTTATACAGATGACCTATTATTGTCCGTGTAGAAGTGATGAGGAGGGTATCCTTATGTTTCGTGTGTAATTCTACAACTAATATGTATGTATATGTGTGTACAGTATGTGTTGAATCTTACAATGTTCATTTCATTTATTGTATATCTTGTGTGATGATTAGTAGCTTAAGATCCTAATTTCTTACAAGGTATAAAAGTATGTTAGGCTATACTATTCATTTTGATTAGTAAACTATTCATGAACTCCTCTAATTGTCTACTACTAATGATCCTCGTCCATATATCTAATTAGTATGATTTTGAATAATTATTTAGTTGATTTGATCAATATGAGTAACATAAAAGAAATGTGTATTTAATTATACATAATTCTAAATATCTTGAGTGAAGTTAAATTACCAACAAGCAGTAACAATAATGGTTGAGTTAATTGCGAGATAAAAATAGTAGATATGTTCTGCATTAAAAACAACATATCCAAGTTGTTGACCTCATTACAAAACACCCATAGGTACTAGAAGCATATTAACAAACCATTAATAACATTTTATCAGTACATAATAGTCTTAAGAGTTTAATATAAAGACATAACAAATAAAAAAGAACTAGTCTTGACTTTGAAAATAATGAAATGATTTGAAAAGCAACAAAAAGCCAACCACGTAGGACTAGCCAAAGAAATGGCCCTAGTCCTCTATGAGGAACTTGAACATTTCCTTATGGTTTCTTTCCTTATCCCCATCATTGCCTAATTCCTGGCCCAATAGAAGGCAAAGAGAAGTAGCTGGTCTGTGAATAACCTTCGAGCTAAATTTAAAGAAACTCACCAATGTCTTTTCATGCCTCTGCACCTTGGCTTTGAGCACTCATATCTTAACAACAATCACATCATGCTTGGATCAAGGATGTTCCTCTTCAAGTAGGTTCACAGGGGTAGACTTTGTGCTGTAAGAATCCTAAAGAGTGGTGTCTTTGGACAAGTTGTTGGTGGTATTCATTGATCTCTCTTTCTCCTCCCTAGAATCTTCAAACTCATCCTCTGAGTCAGAATTCTCCTCAATATCAAGATCAACAATAACTTCCCTCTTACCCTTTTCATAGCATAATTTGTCAAGTTTTCAAATAGTCTGGGGTTGGATCCACCCACATCTTTGACCTCATCTTCCCTACTTTCTTGATATGTGTTCTTAATTTGAATTTTTTTGATCTGCAAATGGGACTTCTTCAATTTTTAAATTAGGTGTGTTTATTATTCCCCATGGTAGACATTTTTCCCAAACTCATAGGATTCAAGCTACTTTTGAGATCGCAAAGCCCCTAGGTTGCCCCACTATGGTTAATAACGAGAGAATTATGGGTAGAGTTCCCACCATGGAAAATTTGCAAACGAGAAGGCGTGGTCAAGTTTTTAATAGCCAAATTAGGGGGAAAATGGAAGGCTAGACTAGAGGCTAGTTTCTTGAGAAATTTTTTGTTTTTGCTAGGGTCATGAGGATCATCTTGGATAGTAACCTCTAGTGTGGAATTATATTATGTGGTATCTTCAGCCATGATAATTATTTTAGGGGGACACATAGCTAGGTGAAAGTGGTAGAGACAACAAGTTAGGCCTTGGTTAAGGGGGATAGGCAATATCAAGATTCCTATTGGCAATGTTAAGGACATCCTAATAGAGCACCCCAACGAGGAAAGTAGGAAAAAGTGATGACTAAAGAATTCGCTATGATAGAATTGGTTGAGGGGCACGTGGTAGAAGTAGTCAATCTTAAACCTTCCTTCCAAAATAATCAATTTCATCAACATCAAACATACCTAGTCTTAAGGGGATGATAACTCTTCTTTTTCAAACCTAGTATGCAATTTGACAGGTTTCTCACCTTCCTTGAAACAATGCCAAACTATTATTATCTACTACTCTACTTTGTCTTTTCCACTTTTTAACTCTGGTACTCATGCATGTAGCCTTAGCCAATTGATAATATCCTCATCAAGCTCAAAGGAGATACCACCAATGCTCACCCACCTTTTGTCCCAACACTAGTACAAAAACAACAATATGTGACCAAATAAACTACCAAAAATTGTAGATAAATGACCAAATTTGGTCACGTGACCAGTGATAGTTTATTGCCGGTCATTTATCTTGTGACCAAATTTATGACTAAACTATTTTATTCATGTATTTGGTCATATATTTAGTCATTTATTTGGTCATTTGGTAGTTTATTTAAGACAATTTTTTAATAAATCGTCTTAATTTGAGACAAAATAAAAGTTGTGTATTGTCTTAAAAATTGTGTTTGAAAGAGTGTCTTAAACTATTATCTTAAATTATTGTCTTAAAAATTCTCTTAACCTAGTCTTAAAATTTGTCTTAAAAAGTGTCTCTATAAGAGGGTGTGGTGGAATTGAACCACCATCCTCCTACTTGTGAAGCAGACACTCTTCCATTGAGCTAGCACCCTTTAAAAACAATTAATACCCTTCAAAATCTAGGGTCTTAAAACATCCTTTGGTTTATAGTGAATTTTAAGATTGGATACTAGTCAAGAACATGTTTGGTGAAGACAAAGAGATGATTCTCTTTCTAGGGGATTTCTCTACTATAGGACCCGTTGTAAGCTTGGACATTATTTCAATGAAAAGCTGAATTGAAGCATAAAAATATTGTGCATGAGACTTTGGTGCACACATACGCACATTTATACATTCTTTTAATGTTCATCTATTACTTGTGAAAGGTAAATTTAAAAAAAATTAATCTGCTTAAATAAATCTACACTAACCATTTATGTAAATTTGCAACAATTTTAAATTTTGTTGGGTATTTTATACAAAACTAAAAAATAATATATTTAACATAGAATTACTTGACATATATTCATGGTAGAGTTTTTAATCATTAGAAACTGTATAAAAAGACCTCAAAGACTCGTGCTCTGTATACTATGTATCCTAAAAATGGCCTTTGTTGATTCGAATTTCATATATGTTGATTCTACTCATTTCTCACCTTAGCATAAGAATCACGTAAAGTAAAAACTTAGCTGAAAATTATCTTATCTACAATTGAATCTTGATACTCTAACAACTATCCCATCAAACAAGAAATTGCAACTAAAGCATATAAGAAGTTGTTAAATGCCCATTAATCAATAGGAAAAGCTAACTAGAGTGCAAAGTGTAAAAGCATTCAAAAAGATTAGATAATCAACACAAATTCATCCCATAATCTTTGTGAATAAAATCATCAATACAGAAATATGGCATGCATGGAATAGCAGAGTATTATTATATAAGTTACGACTTAGAAGAACAACAAACAATCTCAAAGAGTTGATAATCACCAGTATTTTATTAGTCGGTAGCAGCAACCACCTACAAAAGGGATTTGGATATTCTCATTATTCCTCCATTAACAGTTACATGAGTTGTGTCCTTTCTTTAGTTATGCTGAGCTTTGCTGTCTATACTCATCCTATGACATTCTCTTAATAATAATTTAACTTCTGATTGTCTTTGAAACATTTTTCATTTACAAATTCATTTGCTACTTGTAGTAGCTGTTCGAAATGCTATAAGCTAGCTATATTCATGGAATTGTATATGCTTCATATCTTTCTTTCTATGATCATAATAATTGTTTTTTCATTAGTATTTAGAGCTTTAAATTTGCATCGTAGGCTTTAATACATGAAAGGTGATTTTCAAGCATGAATGGAGACTAGTAAAAGAAGTTGTGAAAGGTGTGTTGGATATATTGAAGAAGAGGGTTCCCTTAGATTTTCCTACGCATCTTGTGGGACTCGAAAATGATATTTGTGAACTAAAAAAGAGTTTACATCTTGATTCTATAGACATAAGTCTGGTGAGGGTAGGAATTAGGGGCATAGGTGGTGTTGGAAAAACCACATTGGCCAAGGTTGTTTACAATGAAATTCATTGCAAATTTGATGCCTCTTGCTTTCTCTTGAACATTGGAGCTACTGCACAGAACAACACTACACTCATGGACTTGCAGGGAAGAGTTTTAGGGAGTTTGGTAAATTACAAGGGAGAAGTATCAAGTGTTGATGAAGGAAGATCTCTGATGAGAGATTGACAACGAGGAATTTTGGCTCTTGTGATTTTGGATGATGTGAATGATAGAAGGCAGCTGGTTGCATTGTATGGCGATGGGGATTGGTTTGGGCATGGTAGCAGAGTCACCATTTCTTCCGGAGACCAACACATTCTCAATCTTGCTAAGCTGCACTCAATTTTTGAAATGAGTGGACTAGGGGAGAATGAAGCTCTCGAGTTATACAGTTGGCATGCTTTATGTAGGGCACTCCCAGAGACCCCTTACAAAGATCTTTCTACTAAAGTTGTGAGGACCTGTCGACAGAATCCTCTTGCATTAGAAGTCATTGGATCACATTTGTTTGATAAGGAGGTGCCCAACGACATCCAATGTTTGGAAGACATCGTTCAAAACATTGGGGAATATCCAAAAATATCTACAATCCTTCAAACCAGTTATGATGGACTCAGCAATGTTGAGAAGGAAATGTTTCTTGATATAGCTTGTTGCCTTGTTGGTGAAAGGAAAAGTCACCCTGATCTTTTATGGGAAGTTTTATACCCAAATAAAGTTCAAAAAGCCAACAAGAATATTTTGTTGAAAAATGCTTATAGAGATTGGTGGCCCTAATGGTCCCCTCCATATGCATGACCTTCTGCGGGAAATGGGAAGAGGAATTGAAGAGCAGATTGATAATAATAGTAGACTGCGGCTACCTGTGGGCGCACATAGAGATTTGAACAGAGACAGAGCGGACAGAGTGAAAATGCTTGTTTACACAAGATAGAATGAAAATGAGCCTGTTGTCATGCATAACATGCTTTTGTTGTGCTACCTAGTTTTGCAAAATACAAAAGTAACTGTCAATATTGTAAAGCTAACTCTGAATTTGATATGGATAAAATTTTGAAAAAGTGAGATTGTAAGTGATAGCCATATATGGATGATGTCAAGAAACAAACTCTAGTTGGATGGCAGTTGGTCTCAAGTCAGGATCTTAAGTCTTGAGAGAGGTGCATTTCCCACGAAAACCCCAAACATGCTCAACAGCTTGGTGAACCTTCAATGCTTGTATATATAGCATTATGACACTCTCACAACACTTCTTGGCATAGTCGGTAACTTGTCACAACTCAAGGAGATCAAATTGTGCAGTTGTAAAAGGTTAACAAGCCTTCCTAATAATCTGGGCAATTTGGTTCAACTAGAAGAGTTGTGTTTCGGCGACTGTGCAGATCTAAAATCCCTTCCAAGCACTTTAGGTAATTTGGGTCAACTAAAAAAGCTAAAGTTGGACCATTATTCAGGTTTAAGTATTCTTCCCAACACAATTGGCAACCCGGCACAACTCCGGACTTTCAACCTGTATCATTGTTTAAGTTTACAAAGACTTCCTTACACGTTGGGAAAGTTACGAAAGCTTAAACGGTTAAATGTTCACCGGTGCTCAGGCCTAGGAAGCTATCATCATATCGTTGCCAAGTGAGCCCAGCTTAGGGAGTCAAACAGGTAAAATATCATTTATAGATGAATGTAATTTGGTGTAGAGAGACTCAATATAAGAACGTTGAAAGAAGATATCTCCTATTAATTAGTTTGATATTTTGTCTCATGGAAAAGTAATAAGGATTTTAAATTTTAAATATGTTCGAATATGCAGGGGCAGGGAGGATGACCGAAGTCTCTGCACTGAGTCACTTCATATATGCAGGAGCAGGGATGATGAAAAAAACTGGGCAATTGATAGCAGTGATATTCTTGTTCCTGTATTTCCCAGATGTTGTCCCAATGGGTGGTTCAGTGAATATGAAACTATGCAAAAATCGAATGGCCTCGTTATTCCTTTTGTTCCTCTTGAAAATGTGTTGTTGTGGTCTTCCAGCAAGTGTTGCAAAATCCATAAATGTTCTAATGTAGGTGTACAAAGATTTGTAACACCCTAGTTTGTATATGGAAGGAAATTGGGAAATGAAGCATAAGGATTCCAACAAGTAATATAGAAAGACAATATATGTAGGGAACTCACAAATCTCTTGAATGAACGGGATGCAAATAATAACAACAATAATGGTATTGGTATATTTCAGCACGTTGGAATGGGACGATGAGATGAAGGCTAGTAAAAAAGACCAATGAATGAATAATCATGTAATATCATCTAGTTTAAAAAGATTCGTGAAGAACACTTTTCAAGTTGGTGAGTATGAGTTGCAAGTAGAGATCTTTTAATGCGGAAGCTCAAATAATTTTCTAAAATATGATCTTTATAACATTTGTATAATGTTCGGAAATGAAATTATAAAATTTTATGTTTTTATTAAGTATAAATTAATCAAATAATTAATATATAATTAAATTATTATATTTTCTTTTATAAAGGGTAACTTTGAATATGTGACTAATATTCTTTTAAGTATTTTTTCATTCTTTTTTAATATTTAAGAAAGTTCTATTTTTTTGAGAGGAACATGGAATTCTGATATGTGTTGTGAATTCTATCGTTATACAGATGAGCTATTATTGTCCTTGTAGAAGTGATGAGGAGGGTATCCTTATGTTTCATGTGTAATTCTACAAATAATATGTATGTATATGTGTGTACAGTATGTGTTGAATCTTACAATGTTAATTTCATTTATTGTATATCACGTGTGATGATTAGTAGCTTAAGATCCTAATTTCTTACAAGGTATAAAAGTATGCGCTACACTATTCATTTTCATTAGTAAACTATTCATGAACTCCTCTAATTGTCTACTACTAATGATCCTCGTCCATATATCTAATTAGTATGATTTTGAATAATTATTTAGTTGATTTGATCAATATGTGTAACATAAAAGAAATGTGTATTTAATTATACATAATTCTAAATATCTTAAGTGAAGTTAAAGTACCAACAAGTAGTAACAATGATGGTTGAGTTAATTGTGAGATAAAAATAGTAGATATGTTCTGCATTAAAAGCAACATATCCAAGGTGTTGACCTCATTACAAAACACCCATAGGTACTAAAATCATATTAACAAACCATTAACAACATTTTATCAGTACATAATAGTCTTAAGAGTTTAATATAAAGACATAACAAATAAAAAACAACCAATCTTGACTTTGAAAACAATGAAATGATTTGAAAAGCAAAAAAAATCCAACCACATAGGACTAGCCAAAGAAACGACCCTAGTCCTCTATGAGGAACTTGAACTTTTCCTTGTGGTTTCTTTCCTTATCCCCATCATTGCCTAATTCTTGACCCAATAGGAGGCAAAGAGAAGTAGTTGGCTTGTGCATAACCTTTGAGCTAATTTTAAAGAAACTCACCAATGTCTTTTCATGCCTCTGCACCTTGGCTTTGAGCACTCATAGCTCAACAACAATCACATCACACTTGGATCAAGGATGTTCCTCTTTAGGTAGGTTCACAGGGGTAGACTTTGTGCTATAAGAATCCTAAAGAGTGGTGTCTTTGGACAAGTTGTTGGTGGTATTCATTGAGCTCTCTTTCTCCTCCCTAGAATCTTCAAACTCATCCTCTGAGTAAAATTTCTCGTCAATATCAAGATCAACAATAACTTCGCTCTTACCCTTTTTATAGGATAATTTGTCAATTTGTAAAATATTCTGGGGTTGGAGCCACCCACATCTTTGACCTCATCTTCCCTACTTTCTTGATATGTGTTCTTAATTTGAATTTTGTTGATCTGCACATGGGACTTCTTCAATTTCTGAATTAGGGGTGTTTATTATTTCCCCATGGTAGACATTTTTCCCAAACTCATAGGATTCAAGCTACTTTTGAGATCCCAAAGCCACTAGGTTGCCCCACTATAGTCAATAACGAGAGCATTATGGGTAGAGTTCCCACCATGGAAAATTTGCAAATGAGAAGGCGTGGACAAGTTTCTAATAGCCAAATTAGGGGCAAAATGGAAGGCTAGACTAGAGGCTAGTTTCTTGAGAAATTTTTTGTTTTTTCTAGGGTCATGAGGATCATCTTGGATAGTAACCTCTAGTGTGGAATTGTATTACGTGGTATCTTCAGCCATGATAATTATTTTAGGGGGACACATAGCTAGGTGAAAGTGGTAGAGACAACAAATTAGGCCTTGGTTAAGGAGGGGCACGTGGTAGAAGTAGTCAATCTTAAACCTTCCTTCCAAAATAATCAATTTAATCAACATCAAACATACCTAGTCTTAAGGGGATGATAACTCTTCTCTGTCAAATGTAGTATGCAATTTGACAGGTTTCTCACCTTCCTTGAAACAATGCCAAACTATTATTATCTACTACTCTACTTTGTCTTTTCCACTTTTTAACTCTGGTACTCATGCATGTAGCTTTATGGTGGCATGAATATAAAAAAAAACATAAGAAAATAAAAATAACCATACACTTAACATAAAAAACAATGAAATGATCCAAAAATCCAACCACAGAGGACTAGCCAAAGAGACAACCCTAATCCTTTGTGAGAAACTCAAAATTTTCCTTGTGGTTTCTTTCCTTATCATCATCATTTCCCAATTCCTTTTCTAGTAGAGGGGAAAGAGAAGTAGCTAACCTATGCATAACATTCGAGATAAATTTAAATATACTCACCAATGTCTTTTCAAGCGCTTGCACCTTGTCTTTGAGCATTGATAGCTCAAAAATAGTTGCATCACTCTTGGATCAAGGATGTTCCTCTTCGGGTAGGTTTACAGGGGTAGAATTTTTTCTATAAGAATCCTATAGAGTAGTGTCTTTGGGTAAGCCGTTGGTGGTATTCATCGAGCTCTCTTTCTCCCCTCTAGAATTGTCAAACTCATTCTCTGAGTCAAAAATATCCTCATTATTAGGATCAACAATAAATGCCCCCTTACCCTTTTCATAGGATACTCCATCAATTTTTCAAATTGTCTTTGAGCATTCGTAGCTCAATAATAGTTGCATCACTCTTGGACCAAGGATGTTCCTCTCCAGGTAGTTTCACAATGGTAGAATTTGTGCTGTAAGAATCCTATAGAGTGGTGTCTCTGGACAAGCCGTTGGAAAACTGAGAAATATTATCTCGATGCAAGCACTTACTATAAATAGTAGTGTTCTCTGAGAACCAAAGAAAACAAACCCAGAAAGATTAGCACCATGCAAGCACTTTCTGTAATAGCAGTGTTCTTTGGGGACAAAAGAAAATAAATCTAGATAAACCTAGAAAAATTAGTGCCATGCAAGAACTTACTATAAATAGAAACTATTGACAAAACCTTCTAAAAATGATAATTTTTCTCACCAAGAATAAAGGAACAATCCCTATGAAACTGAAGACCTCTAGGAAACCCTAAAAACTAGTTTTAATGTCCCTGGTTATTCTCCTTATATAGTTCCCTGCAATACCAACGTTAGTAAAAAAATATTACTCAATATTTATATGACACTTACTCTATTCTAAGTTAGTAAGGGGAATTTAACCCTAGGAACTGCCTCTAGGTCAGGCTTCAAAGAATTCCCGATTCTCAGCTTGAGGGATATAAGATCCACTCTAAGCAATCAGGCTATCAGTCGTCTTTCCATAGAGCACTGCTCCTATGTTCTCTTGGGTACGGATACCATTATCCACTCCCATGCATATGCATATGACTGGCTACCAGTATATATATTGCCTATACGAGATTATAACAATCTCAAATTGGCAACAGGGCTATACCAACCTTGAATTGCCATTAACAATGGGGCTTTACCGACCTCAAATTGCCACTTCATCTCATTAGGGCAACAGGGCTATACCAACCTTGAAAATCCACTTCATCTCATTAGGGCAATAGGGCTATACCAACCTTGAATTATCATTGACAACGGGGCTATACTAACCTCGAATTGCCAATTACTCTCATCTGGGCAATGAGGCTATACCAACCTCAAATTGTCATTGTTTAGGAATCCATCTCTAATGAATACAAGAGTCATCCTCTATGGTATCCTATATCATCATTTTCGGAATCCGATCTCTAATGAATATATAATTCATTCTATATGGTATCCAATAACATAAATGCACAACATTAGTATAAAATCAATTTAAAGTTTATTCATGAGAATTTCATATTTATACAAGAATGCATTAATTTAAGAGATCATATAATAGATATATTCCACTTATATATATATATATATATATATATATATATACAAGTATGATTATGACACCATTATTACTAATAAGTATACATATTACACATAAATATTATAGATCTTTCAAAGATAGATTTACACTTTATATATCATCACGATCTATTATATATATTTTAAGTTTATATATAACATAATTATATATTTATATATATATATATATATCTTATTTCACTGATATATATATCTGATGATACTGTTTTATATATATATATATATATATATAATCAATTAATATTAATTTCTTACCAATGTTGGTGGAGATCCCTTCGAAAATTTCTTTGGTCGATATTTTTTTCCTTTTAAAATCCGATTCTTTGTGTTGGTACCTGTCTCTTTTCCCTTTTTTCTTTCCCCCCCATCTGCTACCCTACGGTCCTCAATATAATTGTTTGTGAGAGGGGGAGTCACATCCCCTCCAAAGATTCACTTCCCCCCTTAGGGGGTGCGACTGGTCGCAGCCCTAAGGCTGCGACTCATTCGCACCATCTAAGGTGCGACTCAACACTTTTTAAACATCCGCCCAATATAAATGACTTTATATTGTATATATATATTATAATATATATTATATTATTATATATAATTTGTATTATTTTTTTTGATAGGTAACATATTTCTTTTATTGATATCAAAAGAGTGATTACATTATATAGCCAATATACGCGATTGGCTACCGCATTACATGCATATTTTTTCCACCCCAGACCACCTATACCTATATACATTTCCTTGCCAAAAGAGGCCTTAACGCCCACACAGGAGATGAAGATTTACATACAATCAACCATTCAAAAAAGACATTAAAAATATTACTATCTCGGCATCCTCCTGCTTCACTAGCCCTTAACGCCTATTCTTTGAACCAGTTTGCTGCCTCTTCCCTCGAAAAGTTGGGAATGGCATTACCGTTCTTCACTGATCTGGGTATAGTGGGGCTATCATCTCGTGAGCTTCCTCCTCCACACGTGCCCTCCATTTTTAGTGCCTTCTTTCCAATTTGATGGCGTATTGGCTGCCCTGGTGTTGTAACACTCTTGTGCGGAGTTGATTTCATGAAGCTCCTTCGCTCACTCTTCCACACCTTCTCCTATAGAAATGCAATGATTTTATTCCAGCCCTTATCTTCCCTTGGTAAGTGAATGCCTTGTGGGTTTGAAGCTGACCATATCACTAATGGCTGCACCAAATTGTCCCCACCTCCAATGAGCCTCCACGGCTCGGGTCCCATCTCCAAACCCTTACCCAGCACCGCCCTGTCAACGATGTCTTAGAAGCCCAACAGCCATTGAGAGTCAACACATTCTGTCACCATGCTGTGAACCTCCCCCTTTGATATTCCATTTATTATTATCTCTGAGTCACCTTCCAGATGGACTCTACGAATTCCCAATTTGATGCCTAAGGCCAAAGCCTCTCTGGCCGCTACACATTCAGCCACATTGTTTGTGTCATCTTTCAGACGTTTGGCCTTAAAGGCCCAAATGTTGCCTTGATAGTCTCTTGCAACACATCCACATCTAGAGATCCCAAGGTTTCCCCGAGCAGCACCATCAAAGTTGATTTTCACCCATCCTTCCTTTGGTGTTTGCCAAACAACCATTTTTCTTTTCAGAGTTGGATTATGCCTACAAGGCCCATTAGCAGGCCTACATAATTTGTATTATTATTATTATTAACAACCATGTATTTTAATTTATTTAAATGTCGATAATATATTTTATTGTATAAATGTATATTATTATAATTGTTATTTTTAATGATTATTATTATTATTATTAAAAATTTAATAATAATATTTCTAAATGTTATTAATAATATTAAAATGACAACATTGTTTTGATTAATAAATAATAGTTCCATAATAACGAAGATTAACACCATTAACACTTAATTGTAAGAATTTAAAATCCATATATTTTGAGGGATATCACTGATCTCCCATCTTCAATTTGCTTGTTTCCTTAAATAAGTTTAAATCTTTAATTAAAACTATTTAATCAGATTTATTTGTATTATATTTAATATTATTATTTATTAAATCCGTATTTGAAAAGGGGATATTATAGTCTGCCCTTCCCAAAATTGCTTGTCCTCAAGCAATTATAACTTTCCCCCATCATGATTTGATAAAAGAGTTTGGTGAGTTAAGACCAGTTCCCCTCATCATCTAAAGAAATGATCTTATAGATTATCTTATAATGGTCCCAATTTATTTTGTTAAAACTTTAGTTTTATCTTTCTCTAATTGTTATTCTTGTTCTAGATTAATCCACAGTAAAAACATTTGAAATTATGAATCTGTGAAGACACGAAGTAGGCACATTTAATATACACAAGTATACATTCCACACACACGTTGTATATTCCGTTTTGCTTGATAACATGATCCTTTATTTATCATTCACCCTACAGGATGGCAATATCATGCTCTGATACCACTATAATGTCCTTGGTTATTCTCCTTATATAGTTCCCTGCAAAACCGACGTTAGTACAAAAACATTACTCAATATTTATATGACACTTACTCTATTCTAAGTTAGTAAGGGGAGTTTGACCCTAGGAACTGCCTCTAGGTCGGGCTTCACAGAATTCCTGATTCTCGGCTTGAGGGATATAAGATCCACTCTAAGCAATTAGGCTATCAGTCGTCTTTCCATAGAGCACTTCTCTTAGGCTCTCTTGGATACGGACACCGTTATCCAAGCCTACGCATATGCATATGATTGGCTATCAGTATATATACTGCCTATACAAGATTATAAGAATCTCAAATTGGCAACAGGGCTATACCAACCTTGAATTGCCATTGACAATGGGGCTATACCAACCTCGAATTGCCATTGTTTAGAAATCTATCTCTAATGAATACAAGATTCATCCTCTATGGTATCCTATATCATCATTTTCAGAATCCCATCTCTAATGAATATATAATTCATTCTATATGGTATCCAATAACATAAATGCACAACATTTAGTACAAAATCAATTTAAGGTTTATTCATGAGAATTTCATATTTATACAAGAATGCATTAATTTAAGAGATCATATAATAGATATATTCCACACACACACACACACACACACACACACATATAAGTATGATTATGACACCATTATTACTAATAAGTATACATATTACACATATAAATATTATAGATCTTTCAAAGATAGATTTACACTTTATATATCATCACGATCTATAATATATATTTTAAGTTTATATATAACATAATTATATATTTATATATATCTGATTTTATATATATATATATATATATATATATATATATATATATATATTGTA
>MU227701.1:5765053-5784505 GCA_018584345.1 Thuja plicata
GTTGTCGCGTACTCGCACACCTAGGAACTTAACCGCTGAGCAACTCGCGACTGTGCGATAGGTGATTGTCGCGCTCCCGCGACTGTCTTCCCTTAACCGCCGATCTACTCGCGAGTCTGCGATACCTTCTCATTGCGTTGTCGCGACCCTCATAGCTTAATTTCCAATTTGCCTCGCGACTGTGCGATGCCTCCTCGTCACTCACTCGGACACTTAAGAACTTAACTGTCGATCAGCTCGCGAGTTTGCGATTCACTATTTTCTGATGACCGCTGAACATCTACGACTTTGCGACAAGAGTGAAGAACTGCTAAAGCTTATTAAAAGGACTGACCGCTAACTGTGATCTTCTCCATTGATCACATTGTTTAAACTGCTAGTGTTTTGGAGCTAAAACCCTAGGGTGCTCTGCACCAAATAGCAATGATGATAATTGCAATACTTCAACCTTTACATTTGTGCAACAATAAATGTGCATCAAATAGAGCATAATGAATCAAATTATTTCCTCTTCATTTGATTTGAATTAAACCAAAATTTCAAATTATACTATAATCCACAATTATTTTTTACCCTCGAGGCATAACTGCATTTCACTATTTTAAACAGGTTAGTGTTGATGTGAGTTTTGTGACCACTCAAACGTGTAGAACAAAATACCTTGCATTGTACCCTCTCTTGAACAAGGAAATTTTAAATGCTAAACAATGTAACAAATGTGTGATCAAATGAAGCAAACCCAAGGTTTACAATGCATACTAGTGACTTTATATTGGATATAACTCGATGAATGTGATGTGATCTTGTAGGTAATCACAAAAAAACTTATGCAATTGTTTATGGACTTAATCGGTTCTTTACTTTCAAAGCATGAATGATCTAACACAAAGCAAATAGAACTTGATAAAAAGGTAATGGTTTAGAGAGTCTGAGCTACTTCCTAAGAATAATGATAACAATGGATGATGTTTGGATATTAGAATTTCTTAAACCAAGCTTTGATTTTCCATGTGAAAGAAACTACAGTAACATGATGCAATTTTCAAAGGTAACAAAGGATTTTCATATTATAAACATCTAAATACCCAATATTGGCACAATTCAAATGAACATCCACAATCAAATCTAACTAACCATACACTGGAATTTGCAATCAACAAACTACAAATGGTATAAATCAAGGAATTCATCGAACATCTTCACATTCCTGCATTAGAATCAGTAAACTTTAAATAAACTTCGAGAAGTAGAAACCATACAAAAAGTAGAAACTAATGCACAAAAATTCTCTGTCTTCAATGAAAATTGTATATTAAATTCAACATAATCTTGGCAACAATTTATGATCTCCTCCTCTAATTGTTACTTCTAATTCTTGCACCTAACTAATGACTAACTAATCACTTTATAAATGAGAAGAAAAAGCCTTTTATAGACCTCTCAATTACAATGACGTGTCCAAATTGATATGAAACAATGGCCAAGATAATTCCAAGAAAACAATAGTTAGGGTTAGTTACAACCGTTGCTTACAAACATTTAATATCATCCACTGAGATGATTACAAATATTTAAGTACTTATATTCAAGTACTGATTGCATTCTACAATTTTCGCAGACTTGAAGCTCCATTTGCTTTTCGTAGAAGTTGCCCACGAAAAAGCGTAAGACGTGAAACAGTGGAGAACTTTGATTAATTTCCCACCAAAAGGCATTTTATAGGGAAATATCTAAGAAGTTCATAAGAAAATCCCCCTCTAATTCCACTATGTATTTGGCAGCGTTAAATTTTATATACCCCACCCACCCCCTTGCTTTAGCAATCGCATTTCCATACTTGCGTGCCACATTTTAGAAGCTTTTCAAAGTTTTACAGAACAAGTGATGGAGCGCGAGCCTTCAACCTCCATTATCACCTTCAATGTAAACAATAGGTTTCATGTGTTTATCAGCTTTCGCGAACCAGATGTCAGAAATACATTTGTCGACCATCTTTACACAACTCTCTCTGAAGCAGGGCTTAGGGTTTTCCTCAACAGCGAAGAATTGGAAAAGGGAAAAGGCATCGATTCTAGCTTGCAAACAGCCATTCAAGAAAGCGATATTCTCATCCCCATTTTTTCCAAACAATATGCGGAATCATCTTGGTGTCTGGAGGAGGCGGCGAGGATGTGTAGATCAAGGGGTTTCATAATTCCCCTGTTCTATGATGTGGAGCCTTGCAATGTACGTTACCCTCAAAGAAATGGAGGTGCATTTGCCAAGGCATTCGAAAAGCATTACACCCATTTAGATCGACATGGTGATAAGACAATTGAGGAATGGAAGGGAGCTCTTCATCAAATCTTTGGTTTCTCTGGTTGGTCCTGTTATGCCTTGCATCCCCGTCCCTACATTTTGTGTGCAAAATGTAGGGTCCCCCTTTTTGGTTTCTGCTTTTGGCTCTTGCCTTGTCTTTTTCCTTTGTTTCTTTATTTTCTTTCTCCGGGTTTTCTTTCCCGGAGTGTTTGTTTTACTTTGGGTTTTTTTTTTTTTTGTTCTCTAGGACCCAGTCCCAGAGGTCGTCGTCCCTTGTCTAGAGGCCGGACCCCAAACTCTGGGATTCTTTGCCACGATGTCTTCTTATTCGTAAGAGGGTATGGTTGCACGAAATCCCCGAGCCTGGAGTCTGGAGGTCTGCTTGTTCCATATTTTGTGGAAGGAAAGGTAACTTTCTTTTTACCTCGGGTATAAATAGAAATCACCTGTCATTTTCACAATTACCGCGATTAAAACACTTAAGCAATTTGAGCAATTTGAGCAATATCACATCGATTTAGTGTGAATCTAGTGTGAACTATTCTGAGCTGTTCTGAGCAATTGTGGGTAGTTGCTGGTGTTGAGTGGTGATCGTTTGAAGGTAGAAGTTGTTGCAGAGCGTTAGCGGAATGAGTTCCTTTCCTTGCCCTTCTTTGTTTTCAGGTTAGTGCCTTCTTTCCTCTCTGTTTTCCTGCTTTTTTGTTTTTGTCTGGTTTTTATGTTTTGTCATTCGTTTCTGTTTTGGTTTCGCATGTCTTTCCAGTTCGCCACCCATTGGTGGGTCGGCTCTGCCAGAGGGTTGTCCACCCTCTGTGCATATGTAGAATAATGTAACTATTGTATATGTTTGTACATTTTCTGGTTTTCTATAATTAGCTGCTCTGCGTCTGTATATATGTATATTTTGTTTATATTGATGTATATCCCTCTTCTTTTCGTGTGTATATCTATTAGCTCTGCTTAGGTTAGGTGTATATTCTATGTGTATTCATTTGATAGTTTGTGAGCTCATTGTGCTACGTTGGTTTCCTATTTCTAGTTTGCGAGCTCACTCTGGGCAGAATACTGCCTGGTTGAAGCTCGGCTCTCGGCCGGTTTCAACAAGGTGGTTTTCTCTCTCCTCCATAAACCTGCCTTAATGACCCACTTACGTCCCAAAAATGCATTTACAACTATCCAAGTGGCCTCCACTTTTTGCGCGTTCAGACAGTTGGCTCCGCTGCCGTCACCTTAACTCCCATTTATTACATAGCCACGTGGGCCTGGCAGTTCACTTTTCACGCACGTCTTCCAACGGTTAGTTTTCTGGACCCCGGGTCTTTTGTCTTCACCAACCCACACCTTACTTTTGTTAAGTATGCTGAAACCCCCAAGCCCAAATAATTGGTTGATTCTCAGTTTTGCATTATATATACTTATCGTGATTTTGGCCTAAACTAACTTTTCAGGAAAAGGAACATCGCGATGGTAAGATCTCCGAACCCCGGAATAATGTTTATCTATATGTTCTAACGGTCACCTTGCCTTGCAAGTTTTCAAAGAAACATACATTCATCATGTCTGAGGCTTCTGCATCTTCACCACCCGGGAGTCCGGAACTTCCTTCTACGGCGGTCACCAGAGCGGCCGTCAGGTCTAAGATAGAGAAGGCTCTAGAGAAACTACCCCTGAGCATGAAATATGTGAAGGACATCGTAATCATGGGCTCAAAGATTGAGTCCAAGGTTCAATTCATTACCAACACCACCGTCGGAACATGGCCCAAAATGCAGGCCTTGGTGAAAATGATGTACATACAGTGACAGGCCAGAGTTCCATTGGCCATCAAAATTGGGGATTCTGGGATCCTCAAGGCCGCCTATTTTTCGTGCTTAGTGCAGTCTCCGGAGTTAATCCTCACACTTGCAACACATTACAACTCTTATGTCCAGGCCGTTATGCTCGCAGCCCCAGAACCCACCGGGTATCCTACCCCTATGGTGTCTCTCGACGCCGCTACCTTCTAAATGGGCTTGGGGATCCCTCAATTCGACAAACCAGCTGTGGTTACCAAAGCAGATGCCTTAGCACAGTTCAAACAGTTGGAGGAGACAGCCTGAATATACATGAATAACCACTGGCTCAAGACCCCAAAGAGAATGAAGCTAGAACTCCCCCGGTCCAAATTTAAGGAAAGTATCCAGATGGGGATAATAGCACTATCCCGGGTCTTCAGAAAACCCCATGCTCGAGAATTCTCAGCATGGATGTACTATTTTCTGCTTGGCATTTCCACCGGTGGGGAGTATTTTGATTGGGCCGCCATTATTTCAAACCACGTGGATTATTAATTCCTCCAAGTGGTCCAAGAGCGAAAGTTTTACATGAATTCTTATGTGCTCTAGGCCCTAGTGCAACAATGGCCCACCACCAATGGATTATTTACATCAGGCGTGATCGGGATAGCTCTCGGTCAGAAGGCTCCCTGGGACTATTTCCCACAGATTCAATGGGAGGCCAGCTTCCCCAATTTTTACAGAGTGAATGACGCCTTTATATATTACAACCTGCTCACACCAACTCGGGATGTAGGATGTCGCCTGTCTATAGAGGCAATGAATCTGGTCAGAAACTACGGCCATTATTATATACATTTCCAGCAACATACATACATAAGGGTGACCGCTTTCTTCGAGAAACCTTACTTGTTACCCAAACATTGTGGGAACAAGATAATTCTTTTAGAATATTGCAGACAAATAATGGAGCTACATGCGTTCTACGCCTTTAAGAAGGTGACAAACATCCCATTCCCAATTACTTGTGGGAATTACTCGTGCAGTCTGGTCGTGGCCAAGGAAGCAGAAATGAGCTTAGAAGCTACAACTTAGTAGAATTCTAGTTGGCGCGGAAGCATTTTGATCTGCACGGCAAGATTGCATTGGCACTTCCCCGAGCATCAGAGCCCCACCAATACCACATGGAAGACTTCTGGGAAGATTTCCAGGATGACGTTGAAGTCCGGAGCCGGTATTATGTCTGGATGACCGCAGGGATGATGCAAAGATTGAAACTCTGAAAATTTCTGGATAACTTCTCAGATTCCAGATCCACTTTAGACCCCCAGTACAAGGCAAAGGGGATCGATAAGTTGGCCCTCCCACTAGTGGACTAGAACGCCCAGGAAGGGGTCACCATTGAAGAGTTCACTCGCAACATGGTGGAACGCAGCCATGAATATTTCAAATGAGTATGCCCCGGGAGCACCCGTAGGGCTGGTCCAGTGATACCAAGACTTACTCCCGGGGCCAGAACTTCCACACCCGGGCCGGATAGGGGAAAAGGAATAATGGGGACCCCAACTGTAATGGAGACCCCAATAAAAGAACAGCTGAAGCAATCAATAGCTGCCTCCCAGGAGATGAGGGAGAAACTAATCACACAGCTGGCTACTCTGGTGCAGATGACCAGACCCATCCGTCCACCTTCTTCCCCTTCACTAGAAGCACTAATGGTGAAGGCAATAGGGGTAGATCCAGAAGAAGAGCAGGTCCTGAGGGATGCGGGGCCACCTTTGGTCACCAAGAGAAAGAAAAGGCTTAATTCAAAGCTTAAAAAGGAGCCAAAGCTAGGGATGCCACAGATCCCACAAGTTGAAATCCTTTCTTCTGACTCCCCGGGGCCGGAGAGGGAACTAGAGCCTGCTCACGTGCCAACCAATCCTCCCCCGCAGGATGAATTTGATGATGTTTTTACAACCGATGATTTCGGGAATTTACAGGGAGACACTGAGCAGCTGGAGGCCGAAATCCCAGAGCAAGAAGAAGCTCCAAAACAGGAACCTGCACAGGAGTAGGAGCAGCAGGTAGAAGGAGAGAAAGAGACAGAATAAGAGATTGCCTCCGAAGTCCCGGAGGTACAAGATATGGGAGTGGACCAAAAAAAGAAAAGCAAATAATTGGCATTGGCTGGGGAAACCAAACCTACGGGACAAATCGTAACCCCTACCGCCATTTTCCAAGTGCCACTCCCAAGAATGAAATTTGGGCAGGTAATCACTGCGGCTCAAACATTAAACCTTGGCCCATTACCTCCCACATTACCAGAAGATATACCTATGGAAGAGGACACCCCAGCGACAGAGGCTAAGGAAGAACAACACCAAGAAGAAGAAGAAACCCCCGGGGCAGCCGATGAAGACCCAAACATGGCCAAAGATACAGATGGTGGGGCGGAAGAAATAGATGCCACCAGAGGAAATGTTGTTGGTAAACCAAAAAATATAGGGAAGGAGCCGGGCGAGACCCATACGACCGAGGAGGTGCAGCAAGATATTGGGGAGAAGCCACAAGAAAAAGCTTTGGCTAATAAGCCACCCCTGCCACCACAATGGTTAATAGAGACCAGGAAAAGGAAGGCCCCACCAACCCCCAGAGCCCATCTTTCCCTGGCACAGATGATGGCTCAGGCCCAAAATCTGCCTAAGGCCAAGAAAGCCCAGACGGTTCACACTCTTCGAACCAGGTCGGGCGGAGAAATAGTTGCAGTAGTAGCAAAACCTCCCCCAGACACAGACGAAGCAACGACCGATGTCGGGGATTATAATATCACAGAGGTGTCACTGGGGAAGAGGGGAAAATAGGGTGAAGTAGACCTGTTAAAAGAAGCGGCCAAGGCAGTAGAAGCTCGTTATGAAAAGGAGGCCCAAAATCTCAAGGTGGAAAAGGAGAAAAATGCAAACCTCATGGGGTTGCTAACTGAGCTGGCTCGGCCCATCAATGTTATTCCTCCAAAGGCCTCCATGTCTGATGCGCCACTGCCATAGAGCGACATAAACTCCCTATGGGCAATGAAGAAGAAGACCCAAGCGGTCGATGAGTGGGTCGCTCTACAGTTGGGAAACGTCTGGCGTTTCCTGGTGTCCACCCTCCCAGACTTATACACAGCTCGCCATGTTTTGCATCAGGCCAAAACTATTATCAACATATGGGAGGGTGACATCAAAAATTATGAGGCGTGGAAAGTTGAATTAGAAGAACTCCTCAGCCTCAGGGAGTAAATGGTTTCTGAATCCAAAATTTTGGGGGAAGAGTCTTTTGATTTCATGAGGACCCAACACTCCAAGCTTGACCTCACAATGGAGGTACTCAAGCAACTGGTGAGGACTCTACGGGATAAATTTAATACGGTTCAATATTATTTCAATTTGTACAAGTCTTTTGTTACAAAGGTCTCCGAAGCTAATCCATTCAACACTGACACATGCACGCCGGAGGACTATGTTTTGGGGAAGTTTGATGAGTTAATGGAATCAAGATATCAATCCCCGGAGGGAGTAGATGGAGCTCAAATGGTGCGAATAACTCGCATGATCCTCAGTGGTCATGATGCGGCAAAAATGGCCGATGAATTCAAAGTAAATGTTCCAGAACTGGGGGAACAGATTGAGGTGGCCAAGTACCGGCGGGCTGGCCTTAAAGAGATTGATGAAGATGGAATCTCCCGTCTCCTCCAGACCTTCAACGAAAACAAGCAACAATAAAGTTTCTCCGGGGGCCGAAGAAATATAAATGTTTTGTATTCTTTATTCTTTCAGAACGCAAGTTCCCAGATCCCGGAGCTCCGGATCCCACATTTTGTATTCTTTAAAGTGATCTGTGTCCCCGTCCCCAAGGCCGACTGGTCACTTTCAAAGCAGTTAATAAAGGTTGTAAGAGGGTAGATAGCTACATCAAGGCACGTCAGATCGGCAAGAGGTTTTCTGACGGATGGTCTTCCCAAGGCGCTGCTTCAACGTTACACCTAGCCCATTGGAGACAAGGCGCCGCTCTCCCCATTTATGAGGCATGTAGCCTCGATCCCCAGGGGAATCAGATTTCTTCCTTCTCCTTCTTGGCCCTCTTCTCGAGGCTGATTCTTCCACTCCACTTCTCATCTTTTTCCTCTGACATGACAGGCCTATTCCGTCTCTAGATATTTTGTAAGGTGGCGCAGGTAGTACCGGCCACCGGATAATATATTTTAATGTACAGTGTAAATAAGTTAGGGTTAGGGTTAGAAAGAAAGATGTGTATAAATAATAAGTCCGGCCCCATTCCAAGGGTCAGCAAAATTGATGATTTTGCAATCCACAGTAATAGAAAAGCAGTCTTTCATTTCTCATGTTGCAGAGCTCAAAGCTCCTTAGTCTTTAAGCTTTCAAGTAGTTAGATTCTCCCTTCGAGCCACCATTGTATCATGCACCAGCGCTTGCTGGAAGGAACGTTAATGAAGAAGCTGGAATTCTCTCAATGATGTTGTTGGCATTCTGTCTTCTGAGTTAATGGTATTTTATGTTCAATGTTCTTCATGTCTTCTGCTCTGATACTTAAAGTAGATTAACGACCTCCTTTCCCTTGCTACTGATAAAATATGAACTGATGGTTTAGTATTTTTGTGGTATTTAGTATAGTATATCAGAGCATTATTGATGTATTGAATATTTAGCGTAACTATAGGTAGATCAAATATTTATAACTCTGCAGGATCTTTTTCAGTTTATTTGGTAAGTGTAAAATGCTTGGAGAAACCTCACCCATCTGAATCCCTAGAGAGAACGAGTTGAAGTAACCAGCTATCCCCCTTGAAAAATAGTCACATCTCCCAACCGAGCCCTGCACCGTCAAGACCCAACATTCAGGTGCTTGCAGGCCCGGGGAATCTCATTTCCCTGGATAACCTTTACAGGTGGAGTTGGCCGGTACCCCAGTACCTGGTGACAACTTACAACTGCTGGCGGACCTGGTCACAAGAGTCTCGTCAACAGAAACTGACGCTAGAAGGAGGGCATGAACTTGTCCCCCTCTCAAGATTCTGATTTTACACCTCCCAAGAGTTCCCCAAGCCATAGTTTTAGGAGTCAAGCCTTCAACGCGATTGGGTCTTTCTCCCCAGAGAGATTTGAAAGAATTCTTAGATCAGCCCCTGATCCTGGAAAGCTTGTCGAACTCGGGCCTCCTGCTCGAAAGAAATGGACCCCAAAAATCATACCAACCACTATCTTCTGGAAGTCTAGTGTACTACCGAATATCCAAACTTCCCAGATAACCCCAGGGATCAATGTTCAACCTGCCCAAATTTCAAAACCCCCAATGGCTGCATATTTTGGAAATACCAGGTCCCCAATGGGAACTTTTTCAGGCGCAACCAACGAGTTACCTTCCCACCCAGAAAAGATTTGCTTATGATACGAGCACTTAGGCCCATGAACCGCAAAAGAACATTTACAGGCATACAAAGATGCCATGAACCGACACCGAATCCAACATGAGGATGTTGTGACCCGGATGTTCCCCCTGTCCTTGGGATAGAACAAATTGAACCGGTACCTGAACCTTCCCGCCAACTCCATCAACAGGTGGATGGACATGGAGGATGCCTTCTTGGCTGCCTTCCGCATACATGTGGACCCAACTTGGTCTCATAGCCAGTTCATTTCTATCAGAAAGGAACCAAATGAACCCCTCATAGCATTCAATCACAGGTTCCAACGTGTCCTGAAGCGGTGCACAGGTCCTTTCATCCCATCCGCGGAAGTAACCATACAGACCTATCTCAATGCGATGGATCCCTTCGTTGCCACTCTCCTCTGGAGAACAACCGCCCCAGGCGACCGGGACACTTTGGCGAAAGTTTACAACCTAGCCTTGGAATTGTCCCGTGGTCTTAACAAATCTCCAGGTGGGATTGGACAGAGCACGCCCTTCAACATAATCCCCAGCAGAATGGTGTATGCTGGGGGATATAACCCTAATCTGGCAATGGGTGCTCCCACGATGGCAATGAATCTCCCAGCACCACTGATAGACCAACAGGCCTAGTACGTTTACCCATCACAGACTCAAACAATACCGGGTCTCGAATCTTTCCCTTGGAACCAGCCGCAGTCAAACCCACAAAAACAACCACAATCATCCAGAGTGCCTTTTTTCCAGTCACCCATGGCAGGAGGATTGTCGCCCTCGACTTTGGCACATACTGCTACCTTCCAAGGGAACCAACAACAGTCGTCACATTGTGACACTAACACTTCGTTGACCGCCGAGGTTGAATCCCTCCGGCGAATGCTATCCACCTTGACTGTGGACATGGGTCAACTGAAGGCGGGGTCTTACGCACCCCAGAACCCCAATTCTCAAAGATGGAATGTTTTCTCCGGCCAATGAAACAACAATGCCGGAGGAAAAAACTTCAACAATGGGCCTCGACCCAACCAACAGCAATGGAACAACAACGCAAACACCGGAGGTCCGCCTCTGAACCATAATGCCAATCAAGGTGGTGCTAAACCATCCCATTTCACACCAGTCACAAACTTCCAGCCCATGACCAATTGGTGTAGATTGCACGATACAGGCTCCCACAACGAGGTGAACTGCGCCACGCTGGAGAAAGTCATCATGATCTCTCAGCTGGACAAACAACAAACATCTGACCATACTCCTCCAGAACCTCCTATGCAGGAGAAAACTCATAGTGCCTTCACCTGTGAGACCGTCTTCTTCGGATCCTCCAGATAAGACGAAGAAGAATCCAAACTGCAAGAATTCTTTGATGAATCAATTCCGACCTTTGAGGCTAATGCCTTCACCAACCCACGGGCTCCTTACAACACTCGGGGCCAAGCTAGTAAAGGACCAGTTTACATGCCAACACCTAAGGACACTCCTCCCTGGGATAATACAACTGACCGGCTTGTCCCTCCAAAATGTCCTAGCTCTAAACAAGTGAAAGACCCGACCGAGGGAAGCCACCAATTCTCGGGAGGAAGATTTGACATTACAAAGGCGTTAGAACAAACCACCACCTCCATGACTCTGATGGAGGTTTTTCTACACTGTCCCGAGCAGAAGAAGTCTCTTCTAAAGCTCCTGGGAAACCTGGAAGTCGTCAGCCGCCCACCCAAGACTGTTGCTTTTGAGGACGCTAATGTGGCCATCTTCTAAGGAAATACAGAGGACCCTCCATTCTTACTAGGCCTGAACATACAAGGAAAAAACATACACAACTACCTAGTAGATTCTGGAGCTTCGGGCAACATCATGCCTCTATCTATATGCCAGAAGCTCAGATTTTGACCCACCCCATCTAACAGCGCAGTGATTCAATTGGATAAAACTTCTATGAAAATGGTGGGAGAACTGAAAAATGTCCAGATACAACTCATCCAGGACCCAAGAGTAGCTAGCATAGTCGATATCCAAGTGGTAGACAGCCCAGAGACTTATGGGATGTTATTAAGTCAAAACTGGTCTAAATCATTGAATGGATACTTTTCAACCGACTTCTCCCACGTGTGGCTTCCCTGGGAAGGAGAATCGAACAAAATCCAGGTTGAAAGTGAACCCCAGATGAAACAGGCCCTTACCAAAGTCAGAACGGTTAGCGAGGTCTTATTCTCTAAAACTTCCCTGGGGGTGTACCAACCCTTTGAAATCTTAACGTTTGATTTCACCCCCGGGGAAGATCCCATAGTCTTGTAGAGAATCCAAGACCTAGAAGAAAAGATGAGGGTTGAAGTCAATTCTCAAGGTGCCTTAGCGACCCTCGCTACACTCTTGTCCGACACTTGGTGTCGTGTACACTATCAAAAGCATTCAGAGCTAGAGTGCGAGCCTTGCCTTTCCATCGCTACCCAACATATTGACGCCTTCTGGAACAAATTGCACATAGCAGATTCCCCAAAACCCAGTATTTCTACTGGAAGCACTTCCTCAGTGCCATTTCCCCAGGGATCTCAATCCCAAATCACTCCGGAGGCAAACCTTACCCATGCACCAACAGTATAGGAGGAAGCTCCTTCCAAGTCTCCCAAAAATAATCCAAAAGCTGCTCCACCTCCCCAGCTCCAGACTACAAATGACGACTTGTGGACCCTTAAGTTCGATGGGTCCCAGTCCAAACAAGGTTGTGGGGCCGGAGTAGAATTAATCAACCCACGAGGAAAATTCTTCCTCGTGTCCTACAGGCTACAGTTCAACTGTACAAACAACATTACGGAGTATGAGGCTTTGGTCCTTGGACTCCTATTTGCATTAAGGAAGGGAATCACTCACCTCCGAGCTCTGGGTGATTTAGAGTTGATCATCAAACAAGTCCAGAGTCAATACACATGTCATGATAAAAGGCTGCCTGCATACCGCAATCGGGTGTGGAGCCTCATTGAAGATTTTAACGCCTTCGGTATCGATCTTATTCCTCGGAGATGAAATTATGTCCCGGATGCCCTAGCTATTTCTTCCAGTACACTCAAGCCCATGGACGGCTCACGACTCCGGAGATTTTCCGTTGAGATGATCCCCACCCCGTCCATTCCGGATAATGTCACCCACTTTAAGGTTTTTGAGGATAATCAGCACATTTTGGCCTTCATGGCTAATGTTGGTGTCTTCAAGGACCAAATAGTGGAGGAACAAGACCATGACGATACTGGGCAAGGTGATGAAGATGATGGGATCATAGATTTACCCACTAACACCATCCCAAAGGGGATGGTCATGCTTGAACATATCTTTGACTTGGACCCTTGGGGCCGCGAAAAGATATCATCCTAATCTGAGGGAGGAAAATTCAAGAAAGTAAACATCGGCCAGCCCAGTGAAGAGAAGATGATACATATTGGTATTTCCTGCTCCCCTAAGGAGAAGGAAAATATTCTCGCAGTTCTCCGAGAATACATAGACGTGATCGCATAGGGGTATGAGGATTTGAAAACATACGATATATCTATTATGACTCATACTATCCCCCTGAAACCTAATGCTAAGCCTTTTTGGCAAAAGCAACAACCAGTCAACCCACTAATCGAGCCTCTGATTTGTCAGGAGATGGAAAAACTACTATCAGCCCAGATAATCTTTCCAGTCCGGCGTACCACATGGGTTGCCAATTTGGTCCTTGTTAGAAAGAAGAGCGGGGAAATTCGCCTTTGCGTGGATTTTTGAAACCTGAATAGGGCCTCCAAGAAAGATAATCACCCTCTCCCCTCATTGGATGAGGTGTTATAGATAGTAAATGGATCCCAAATGATGCCTTTCTTTGAGGAATACTCCGGATACAACCAAGTGATGGTTAAGTATGAAGATAGAGACAAAATGACGTTCACCACTAAGTGGGGTGCGTTCGCATACAGGAGTATGCCCTTTAGCTTGATTAACGCAGGGGCCACATTTCAAAAGGCTATGGACATTGCATTCGAGGGCCTTGTGAATCAATGTATAATCATCTACATGGATGATTTGACCATCCTTTACTGGGACAAGCGTGACCATTCCGCCCACCTCACCCAGATTTGCGAGAGATGTCGCTGGTATGGAATATCCCTCAACCCAAAGAAGTGCATATTCGAGGTCACTAAAGGGAAGTTGCTCGGGCATATTATCTCCAAGAAGGGTATATCCATCAATCCTGAGAGAGTTGAAGCGCTGCTAAATTTGCAAATTCCCGGCAGCAAGAAAGAGATGCAGTCTATCTTCGGAAAGATCAACTTTGTCCGGCGGTTCATCACTGGATTCGTCGAGATAGTCAAACCACTCAAAAAGATGATGAAAAGGGATACCAAAATTGAGTGGAGTCCAGAGGCAAAGCGGGCATTTTCCCAGATCAAACAAACAATAACAGAGGCACATGTCCTAGCTAGTTCGGACTACTCCCTTCCATTTTACATTTATTCCTTTGCTTCGCCGCATTTTGCTGCAGCAGTATTGACCCAAAAGGTCGAGGGGGAAGGATGACCAATAGCTTTCATGAGCTCCCCTTTCAAGAACGCTGAAGTTTGGTATTCATCATTGGAAAAGAAGGCATTTGCTCTTGTTCGCGCTGTGAAGAAATTCTGGCATTATATTCTCCGAAGCAAGGTGCATGCTATCATCCCGGACCAGGCTGTGAAATCTCTACTAATGCAGAGTGAACTGGGTGAAAGGAGGGGGAAATGGATGGCCATCCTCCAATAATATGACTTAGAAATGCAGCCCATGAAGATAGTCTGAGGCCAAGGACTAAGTCGAGCGATGGCAGAAGAGACTCCCCATATAGAATGCCAAACATACATAGTGGAGTCTATCACTCAAGACTCGTGGTACACCAATCTGGTGTACTTATTTTTAAAAAACAGATGCCCATAGGGGTTACCTCCCAACAAATGTCGTGCCCTACGGATGAAAAATGCTCACTTCATGATCAAAATCTTTGCGCTTTACCGCAGGAATTATGAGGGAGTGTACCTTTGGTGCATTGATAGGGCCCAAGCTACGAAAATTATTGAAGAATTCCATGGGCAGTTTGGGACCAGGCATGGCTCAACTGATGCCACCACCCATCAGATCCTTCGAGTCGAATACTATTGGACCTGCATATTCAAAGATGTTTACACCCATGTTCGAAGGTGCCACACCTGCCAAACCGTGGCACATCGTGAGCGTAACCCGGCCATGCCTTTACAACCAGTCTTTGAGGCTAGACCTTTTTCCCAATGGGAATTTGAATTCATCAGGGAAATCAACCCCAACTCGTCTGCCAACCACTGGTACATCTTAACTGCAACTGATTACTGCACCCGGTGGTCTGAAGCCATACCTTGCAAAAACAACACGGTAGACGTAGTTATCAAATTCTTGGAAGAGAACATCGTCACAAGATTTGGAATGCCCTTTGCTATAGTGTGTGACAATGGTCCAACATTTTCTTCGGCGCAACTGCTTGAATGGACCTATAACCGAAAGATCACTCTAAAGTTTTCCAGCAACTATTACCCCCAGGGGAACGGTGTTGCTGAATCAACAAATAAAAATTTACCTGAAGTGATCAAACACTTGCTAGAATAGAATCCCTGGGATTGGCACCAAAAGCTGAGATTCGCCCTCTGGGTGGATCACATTCGAATTAAGGCTTCCCTAGGAACGTCCCCATTCCATCTGGTCTATGGCCAGAACCCAGTGTTCCCAATCAACCTACAGATCCTAGTTTTACAGTTTATGCAGGAATTCAATAACTGGGACAACATTGTGGAGGTTCGGCTCCTGAATCTAGTGTTGATGGAAGAACAACAACAAAGCCGTAAGAGTTGATGATCAACAATATTTTATTAGTTTGCATCTTCTTTTAATTGTTAGTCCGAGACTTAAAATCTATGGCAGATTGAAATTGCTTTACTATTAAATATGATTGTATCTTTGGAGAAAGATTTACATTTGAATTTACAGGTATTGAAATAAACATGTAACTGCTATATAGAGAAAACTGTCTAAATTGAAAATTAAATAGATTAATCTAAGAGAGTATAAAAATTAATTCAGGAGCATACCAAAAGAAAAATGATCTTAATTATAGAAATTCGGCAGAGTAATTCTTGTGCAAACATTTTTCTAGCAGAGTAATTCGTTATATATATTCACATCGTAAATACTGGGAAGATGAGTGATATAAAATTTCACATTAAAAAAACTCTGGCTTCGTGTTAGCCATTTGTTTAGGGGACTAACTTGTTGTTTACTAAATACTCATCTTTTATTCACAATAATAAATTTGTACATCAGTTGCAAGCAAACTGTTTTCCTTAGGCAATTTATATTATTGAAATTTGAAACATTTATCACAGATTAAATTGGTAAATTGTTTAGTGAAAAAACTATTCTAGTTCTTTCAAACTAATGGAAACATCGCAGGGAGATTGTTTTTTTCATGAATGAATGAATGAATGAATATTTTTAATGATGTCCACAAGACCAATAGTCTAAGGGACCACGAAACACTGCCCTAAACTAACACTATAGTCTTTTCCATATCCAATCTCCTGCTATGAATCTTGACAATCAAACTAGCTGTTTTCTTGATCTTATCCTCCTTAAATAAACTGTGCATGCTGCCAGTCATCAGGATGTCCCCGTACTGAACCCGAATGTCATCATAAGCCGTGCACTCAAAGAGAAAGTGTCATTCCATCTCAATCACACCTTTTTCGCAGAACCTGCAGATCCTCTCCTCCCATTCCTCTTTGGGCCTTTTCTATCTACCTGTCTCACATCTGAGATGATGTGAGCCCGTCCTCAACTGAGCTGCCAACACTCTAGATTTACCCTTAATAGCTGCTCCAAGATACGCTTTATCCCCATGTTCACAGAAGGGGTTGAACACTTCTATATAATGTACCTTTTTCTAACCCATGTTAATATGAAAATGTGAGATTTCTTTTCTAAGTAATGCAAGAATGTGAGATTTCTTCTCAGTAATATAAAAATATGTGATCTATAAATTAGCCATTTGTAGAGTAGGTAAATTATTCAATTGAATAAATGCGTACATCAATTGTAAGCCAACTATTTTCTTTAGGCAATCCATTTTATTGGGACATTAAATTAGCCGTCTGTTTGGTGAGAAAATTGTTTTATTATTAATTTTTCAAATCAATCTAATCATCATAAAGAATGTTCTTTTCATGTTTAAAATATCTATTTTTTTTAATAGTATAAAAATATGCGATGTATAAATCAAACATTTGCAGAATAATAAGCTCGTCTGTTACTTTTCTCTAATGATTAGAATAGCAGAATATTATTATATATAAGTAATGACTTAGAAGAACAACAAACGGTCTCAAAGAGTTGATAATCACCAGTATTTTATTAGTCGGTAGGAGAAACCACCTACATAAGGGATTTGGATATTCTCATTATTCCTCCCTTAATAGTTACATGAGCTTTGTCCTGTCTTTAGTTATGCTGAGCCTGGCAGTACTCATCCTATGACATTCTCTTAATAATAATTTAACCTCTAATTGTCTTTGAAACATTTTTCATTTACAAATTCATTTGCTACTTGTAGTAGCTATTCGGAATGCTATAAGTTGGCTGTATTCATGGAATTGAATATGCTTTATATCTTTCTTTCTATGATCATAATAACTAGTTTTTCATCAGTATTTAGAGATTTAAATTTTCGTCTTAGGGTCTAATACATAGAAGGTGATTTTCAGGCATGAATGGAGACTAGTAAAAGCAGTTGTGAAAGGTGTGTTGGATATATTGAAGAAGAGGGTTCCCGTAGATGTTCCTATGCATCTTGTGGGACTCGAAAGTGATATTCATGAACTAAAAAATAGTTTACATCTTGATTCTATAGACATACGTTTGGTGAGGGTGGGAATCAGGGGCATAGGCGGTGCTGGCAAAACCACATTGGCCAAGGCCGTTTACAATGAAATTCATCACAGATCTGATGCCTCTTTCTTTCTCTTCAACATTGGAGCTACTGCACAGAAAAACACTACACTCATGGACTTGCAAAGAAGAATTTTAGGGAGTTTGGTAAATTATGAGGGAGAAGTATCAAGTGTTGATGAAGGAAAATCTCTGATGAGAGATCAACTACGAGGAGTTCAGGCTATTGTGATTTTGGATGATGTGAATGATAGAAGGCAGCTTCTTGCGGTGTACGACGATGGGGATTGGTTTGGGAATGGTAGCAGAGTCATCATTACTTCCCGTGACCAACACATTCTCAATCTTGCTAAGCTCCACTCAGTTTTTGCAATGAGTGGACTAGGGGAGAATGAAGCTCTCGAGTTATTCAGTTGGCATGCTTTCTGTACGGCATTCCCGGAAACCCCTTACAAAGATCTTTCTACAAAAGTTGTGAGGGCCTACCGAGGGAATCCTCTTGCATTAGAAGTCATTGGATCACATTTGTTTGATAAGGAGGTTCCCAACGACATCCAATTTTCAGAAGAAGTTGTTCATAACATTGGGGAATATCCAGAAATATCTAATATCCTTCAAACCAGTTATGATGGACTTAGCCACGTCGAGAAGGAAATGTTTCTGGATATAGCTTGCTGCCTTGTTGGTGAAAGGAAAAGTCACGCTGATCTTTTCTGGGAAGTTTTATACCCAAATAAAGTTCAAACAGCCATCAAGAATCTTTCGCTGAAAATTCTTATAGAGATTGATGACCCTTATGATCCCCTCCATATGCATGACCTTCTAAGGGAAATGGGAAGAGGAAGTGAAGAGCAGACTGATAATAATAGCAGACTGCAGCTACCTGTGTGCGCACACAGAGCTTTGATTAGAGATAGAGCAGATAGAGTGAAAATGCTTGTTTACGCAGGACAGAATGAAAATGAACTTGTTGTCATGGATAAAATGCCTTCGCTACACTGCCTATTTTTTCAAAATACAAAAGTAGTTGTCAATATTGTAAAGCTAACTCCAAATTTGATATGGATAAAATTTAAAAAATGTGAGATTGTAAGTGATAGGCATATATGGATGATGTCAAGAAACAAACTCCAGCTGGATGGCAGTTGGTCTCAAGTCAAGATCTTAAGTCTTGAGAGGTGTGCATTTCCCACGAAAACCCCAAACATGCTCAACAGCTTGGTGAACCTTCAATGCTTGTATATACAGCATTGTGATGCTCTCATTACACTTCCATGCACAGTCGGTTACTTCTCACAACTCAAGTAGCTCAAATTGTGCGGCTATAAAAGGTTAACAAGCCTTCCTGATACTCTGGGCAATTTGGTGCAACTAGAAGAGTTGTGTTTTGGCAGCTGTGCAGATCTAAAATCCCTTCCAAGAACTTTAGGTAATCTGGCTCAACTAAAAAAGTTGAACTTGCGTCATTGTTCAGGTTTAAGGATTCTTCCCGACTCAATTGGCGACCTGGCACAACTCGAGTACCTGAACTTGTTCCATTGTTCAGGTTTAAGGATTCTTCCCAACACAATTGGTGACCTGGTACAACTTCAGACTTTCAACTTGTATCATTGTTCAAGTTTACAAAGACTTCCTTACACGTTGGGCAGAGAGAAGTAGCTGACCTATGCATAACATTCAAGCTAAATTTAAATATACTCACCAATGTCTTTTCAAGCGCCTGCACCTTGTCTTTGAGCATTAATAGCTCAACAATAGTTGCATCACTCTTGGATCAAGTATGTTCCTCTTCGGGTAGGTTCACAGGGGTAGACTTTTTTCTGTATGAATCCTAAAGAGTAGTGTCTTTGGACAAGTCGTTGGTGGTATTCATCGAGCTCTCTTTCTCCTCTCTAGAATTGTCAAACTCATCCTCTGAGTCAAAATTATCCTCATTATTAGGATCAACAATAAATGCCCCCTTACCCTTTTCATAGGACACTCC
>MU227701.1:5789645-5803460 GCA_018584345.1 Thuja plicata
ATCTTGAATGTTTGAACCTAATCCCTTCAAAGGCTTGAAAGCTTGAATCCTTGATCTTCAATGGAGAACTTGAATGCTTGAGAGGAAGACTTGAACACCTTGAGAGCTTGAAAACATGTATAATAATGGATGCTTGAATGTCCTTTGAATGCTTAGTTTCTTTAGCGCTTGTTACTTGATAATGGTTAGAAGACTTAGAGAAAATGAGAGAGAAAGGCTTCCTTTTATATGAAACTAGGGCACAATCTTCTAAGGAGGCCGACATAGGATAATTAATTTCCCATTAAAGAATTTACCCCTAGGAGAGGACCTATATTAAATATAATTTTAGGAATCAACACTTTGGAACCTGAAACAACCGACCCAGAAGTGGGAAAATTGAATTTTGGATGACCCCCGGCAGCCGACAGGCTTCTAGATTCAAAAGGGGGACCATGGTCAGGGTCGAGGTCGACCCTGACCTAGGTCAAGGTCAAGGTTGAGCTTGACCCAGGGGGTCAAAACCCCTGGAAAACATGCCAGGTGGGGTAGAAGGTGCCCGGAGAGGCCCAATCAGGGTCCTAATCAGGCACAGAAGCAGGGGATGATGTAGAAATGGGAGGATGATATGATGGAGGTCAAAAAAATCCCCCAAGGAGGGCTAAATGTTCTTAACATGGAAGTGCTTCCATTTTAAGATGATACATATATATAATAATCAATTAATATTAATTTCTTACCAATGTTGGTGGAGATCCCATCGACAATTTCTTTGGTTGTTGTTTTTTCCTTTTAAAATCTGATTCTCTGCGTTGGTACCTGTCTCTTTTCCCTTTTTTCTTCCCCCCCTTCCGCTACCCTGCGGTCTTCAATATAATTGTTTGTGGGAGGGGGAGTCACGTACCCTCTACACAGTCGCTTGATCCCTTAGGGGGTGCGACTCGACTCAGTCNCCCCCCATCTGCTACCCCGCGGTCTTCAATATAATTGTTTTTGGGAGGGGGAGTCGCGTCCCCTCCATACAGTCGCTTCCCCCCTTAGGGGGTGCGACTCGACTCAGTCGCACCACCTAAGGTGTGACTCAACGCTTTTTAAACATCCGCCCAATATAAATAACTTTATATATATATAATATATTATATTATTATATATAATTTATATTATTATTATTATTATTAACAACCATGTATTTTAATTTATTTAAATGTCGATAATATGTTTTATTGTATAAATGTATATATTATAATTGTTATTTTTAATGATTATTATTAACAATTTAATAATAATATTTCTAAATGTTATTAATAATATTAAAATGACAACATTGTTTTGATTAATAAATAATATATCCATAATAAAAAAGATTAACACCATTAACACTTAATTGTAAGAATTTAAAATCTATATATTTTGAGGGATATCACAGATCTCCCATCTTCAATTTTCTTGTTTCCTTAAATAAGTTTAAATCTTTAATTCAAACTATTTAATCAGCTTTATTTGTATTATATTTAATATTATTATTTATTAAATCCTTATTTGAAAAGGGGACATTACACTAGTCAACCCTAGCAAAGTAGGAAGGCGTAAAAATGGGGACATTACAACAAGGTAGGGCATTTGTCGTACCTTTGAAATTTTCTACAAGTGGTGTCATCCTATTTGGTTGGATAACTTGGAAATATCAACGAATTTAGTTTCAAAATTTCAATTTTACGTACCTTCCAAAATGCTCTTGTATTTTCTCTTATATCTTAAATGAAAATAGGTCCCATAGCCCACAATTGGGTGACATTTCAAATTTGAAAATTTGACTATATTTATATTTTTATATTATATATTATATTTATTATTGTTTAAAAACACTATTAAAAGTAGGGCAAGGATAAGGACGGAAAGAACGGGACATGATAAGTTGCCTCATCTATAGAGACTTTGGCAAGATGTGCAACTATAACCTCTAATTCAACAGAGTTAGTTATTTTCCCATTTGTTCTCACCTCCTTACCGCATTCAAGTCACTATATGACAAGAGACACAAGTTAGAGTGCACAAAAATTATATTCTCAGCCTTTTTGCACCAACCAAGTGGATAAAGGAGTATGTTGTAAGAACCCCTGCAGGTTCTAACCCCAACTCATACTTTCACTCAACACTTTAACTCAAACACTTGGCATACATGCAGTGCTCTGATACCACTGTAATAACCCCCTGCAAGTTCTTACTCTGCCAGTCGACTAATTTGTTATGCAAATGATATATATGATGATTTTTTTAAATAAATATGCAATTCCTTGAATTTTTATAAAGTATTGCTAGGCAAGATAATAACTTTGCATTAAAGTAATTATGAAACAATTTTCCAATGCATTAAATTCAAGAAATAATTATAACAACTGAGCACAAGGTATATTTATTTACTAACAACTAATTAGCAAATATTTGCAATGACCAGATCATGCATCTATAAATTATTGAATGCAATAACACTAAAACCTGAAAGCTGATCGTTGATCACAATAGACACAACCAATGAAACATGGCTGCTCTAGGAAGTGATTTCCTAGACTAAGAAATGTATGATGAGTGCCCAGAAATAAAAAAAAAAACAAGCCACCCAAACCTCAAACATTGTCCTCTAACAGTCTGCCACTGCTCTATATGACCTGCGGCCAGCAATAACTTAAAACATTGAACCATATATGGGATGCGATCTACATAAAGTGAAACCTTATGCCCTTGCTAACAATTTTGAAATGAAATGGAACTTCTAACACCAATTTCTGCTAATAGTTGAATCAATCTTGGCCTTTGTATGAAGCCAAAGCATTTGCACAATTCACCAGTATCTTGCAACCAATTCAAAGCGAAAAGACCTGGCAAAATTCTCAATTCTCCAAGCTCTCAAGATCTAAAACCCTTGTTTCAATTCTTTCTCTACACAACAAAAGCAAATAACAAATCATGAGTGAATAAATTTTCGCTTCCCTTGGATTTTTATATTTCTTTAAGAGAAATCGATTTGTATCTTCACAAATACCCTTTTCATAAGTAAAAAATTACTTAGCTTTTGATACCATTTGCTTTTGTTGAAATTCAAATATAACATTTAATTATATTCCCCTCCTTTTGATGCACACATTAAAATATAAAGTATACTTAATTAAACACTTATATCTCCCTTTTAAATAATACTTTATAACTTATTAATATATTATAAAGTATACTTTTAAAACATTTAAAACTCTCTTTCAAATAAAGTCTGCTTAATTTATCAATGATATGCACTTAATAATTAATTATTATTAAAGTATAACTTTAATAATAATTATAATATTATAACTCCATTAATCATTATTTCTCTATTCTGACTGAACTTGAGAGTTAACCATTCTATCAACTGTGCATCCAACTGCCTTACTAAAAATAGTAATGGTCCATCTATATCAACCCCTTACCTACTATAACTAGTAAATCCTTGAGTACTTGATCAACAAAGAGGCCAAGGGTCATCACTGCAACTAAGGCCGGTCCAGGTCCCCTGCCAATTGTAGAAATATTGGATAAATGACTTACTATAAATAGTAAGTGTACCAAATTGACCCAAACGAAGAGCGAACCTAAACATCCCTAAACATGGTTCCAAGTTTTGCACACTATTGTCAAGAACTATCTTAGTGATGTTGAAGGTTTGAATGAACGCCTCCTTGCGCTCAACAAGTTGGACGAAAGGAGAGTGATGACACAATGCACCACAAAGGTTATGCAACACCGACAGAAGTTATGGCACAATAACCATCTCCAAAAAAGGAACTTCTGGTCGGTGTAGTTTTGAAATATAACGATAGCAAAAAAATTAAATTGTGGAAGTTCAAAGTTTGTTGGTTGAGACCATATAGAGTGAGGGAGGTTGGTCACAATGGAGCCATTAAACTTGCAATGCTTGATGACAAGTCCATTTGAGAAATCGGGAATGACTCTAAACTAAAGATCTATCATGAGAGGAAAGGACCCACCCTAGCAGTAAACATGTTGGGGTACAGTACTCGTGGAGTCTGGACCATTGGGTGAGATGTACTTAAATAAGACCCAGTGGTCAAAGATCAACCATATGTACTGGATGAAGACTCAACTATGCTTGTAACATTGCTTGACGAGAGGTTAGCAAGGAAACATGTAGAAGGCATTGTAGTACCACGCATCCACAAGCACCTCACTAATGCTCATTTTGGTACACCTGCATTGTGGGTTTGAATAGGTGGATATTGGAGATGGAAAGCATTGTATGGGGAGGTACAACAAGGGTATGTGGACTATGACATTGATGAAGAAGTAGAGAAGAAACAAGTCAATGAACAAGTGGAGAAGGGAGAAGAACCATAGGAGGGATGGGAAGAGGAAATTGACTTGGACGAGTAAGGGAAAATGTTGGGTCCACGACTCAAAATGATAGTTAAGGAAACACCATGTTTATTGTGGAGCAGGACTGGTATAATGAAGAGATTATCAAGTACCTCATATAACAAGGCAAAGAGCCTCCACCATTGCCAACCTCAAATTCACTCTGGCAAGTCATCCCCAACTCGGTAGATCCACCAAAATTCAATGGGGAAGATGTAACTTGGTATCAGCTATATGGAAATTGGTACATTGATGGAAGGTATAAAGGCATTGGACATGCTCCCCTACTTGACAAAATCTTCAACTTAGAATATATTAGGATGTGCTGTGAAAATGAGTGTTACAAGAAGCCATTGGGTATGTGTTGATGGTGTTATGCCTTTGAAATCTAATTAAGACCCCTTGATGGACCAAGAGGAACAAAGAGAAAAATGGAGGGTGAAGACGAGAAGCAAATCAAAAGGAAGAAAAGCGAAGTGGAAAGGGAGGTAAATACAAGTCATAAAAAAATGGAAATATTAAAAAGAAAAAATATTATGGGTCACTAAGGATAAACATATTAAAGATGAAAAGGATGAAATTGTGTAAAATATGAAGGATAGTCTCTATTAGAAAATTAAATACGACAAGAAATAAAAAAATATGCAGTGGAAAAAAATAATAAAAAATATGTAGTGGTGAAGCCAATCAATGAGACCCGCCTGAACTACAATGCTAACTATGTCATCACTCGGGTCCCAAGGCACAGTGAATTCACATCCATCCATACTTAAGGTATCTGTAACACTACCACTATTACCATCCTCTGCTAGGCTCACATGGAAGTGTTGACTCTGCAAGTAATCCAACTTACAACCACTAATCCCATCTACAGCAGGTGACAAATACTCATCCCTCAAAGGATGGTATAACCTCAGAACCAATCCACACTGATGCATCATCAAATCCTTTGTGTTTGGATTTGAGAAGTCGTGATGAGTACTCCTCCCTATGCAATCACAAAAAAAAACTCCCACCTCGGTCAAGCGCTGACTATCATAGTCCTAAATAAAAGCTCTGTCACCTGACTTATCACCAACAACTTCCACAATGGATGTAACTATAGGAGAACCTAATGCAACATGTGGCTCTTCGCTACTCTCTACAGATGCACTCATCCCATCTGAAACTACTGCACCTATATCTACAATCGATATAGCCACATCCCCACTACAACCATCACAACAACCCGTGGATGTCAAATCATCACCAATTGCCACTGTAAGAAATTGTACTATAACTGTAGTCGGTGAACACTGTGCCCAACTCAACTCCATGATAAGATTTTCAATCTATGACTGAGACTCATGAAAGGCTAATTGTGATGTCTGTAATGAATCCCTAGTCACTTCCAACTCATGGGTGAGCTCATCCACCTCATCTTCCTTTCCCCTCAATGCATCATAGAAAGTGCAACCCCACTCGAGAAGGTAGTCTCTATTAGCCAATAGCTTCAAGTAATTTTGTTTCATTAACTTGATGGTTTCTCAAAGTGCATGAAACTCTGCAAGGGAAAGACTACCATCATAATGCTCATCCGTCACAGGAGTACCCCATCCATAGGTAGCCAACATTTGACAAGCAACATCAAAATACTCAATGGTTGTGGCAATCTGACTGTCATTCACCTTTAGTTGCCCAACCAACTGATGTCTCTGAAATTTTTGGCGCTAATGCAAGCTCTCAAAATCAAAATCTGCACTATGAAAGGATGTTGTATCCGCCACGCTCACCTCATAATCAACATCATGTGTGCTATCATTAGTGCACACATCATCAACTGAGGTACTTCTACTATGTACATCAAAAGCTGGCTCAAATGGTAAAGAGGAAGTTGTTGTTCTAACCATCTCTATGCCCACTTCCGCTTCCATTGTAACTGTAGGTTTCTGTAAGTCACGATCCTGGTACCTATTACAAATAGATGAATTTTCTGATTCATTTTCCCAGGTCTGATTTATGAAATCAGATTTGCTTTGGTCCACATCTGCATCACATAACTCATTTCTAACATCCGAATTATGAATATCAACACTGAAAAACTCCATGCAACCATCTTTCACACATGGGAAGACTGCTATCTCATGAGTGGGCTATATACTAAGTCTTCTATCATAAAAATCAATTATTGATGTCCACTTCTTCCTCAAATTTCACTCTCCTACCTCCAGACACCATTTGCATGTTATCCTACAAATCAACCCTTCTTGCAAATAAGTCGCGGACTATCTTGTGATATTGTTTCGTTGTTGAACCAGTCATACAGTATAGCTTTGGATGAAAGTTCATAAAATGATAGAAATATTTAATAGAAAGATAATTATTTCTTAACATTTTGAGTAAGATTGTTATATTCTACAAACATGCTAAACACTACATCCTTTCTGTCATCCATTATATCCCCTCATGTAACCTTCATCTGATTTCCTTGTTTAATTAACCTCCTGATTATTTCCATGACTAACATATTTGCAAGAAAGTTGATCACTCACATATCATATGTCAGATCAATATAAAAATTTTCCCAACCCCCAATAGGATGGCAGTAAACCGCTCTGATACCATTGTAAGAACCCCAATGGCTCTAACTCTGCCAAACCACTGATTTTTATCAATGTTGGATATTTGACATTTTGTCAAACACTTTGCATGCAGGCTTTGATACCACTTTAATAACCCCAGTGGGTTATAACTTCCCTTCTAGCTCTGAATCTTGTATGTTTTTGGAAATTTTGTGTTCCTTTGCAACTTTACAACTTTTTTTTGGCTTTTCAAATATATACATTGTGTTTGAGATTTTTGGATAATAAAATAATTACAATACATAGAATTGAAATGCAATTCAAAACTCTTTGCACCAAGCTTAATTCACTGTATTGTTGTATGTAGGGGATTACAATGCAAAATTAAAATTACAATTTCAGAACTATCCAACCTATCTTATTTCACAATTTACCTATATGAAAATATTTACAAACTAATAATGAATGTAACACTTTAATTTTAAATTCTAAGAAACCTGGACAGATTGGATTCAACACTTATAGGCCTGCAGATAATGTTGTTGTCTGAGAATTCCAATTCCTTTGATGTGGGGTGGATAAATGGCGGCGTCTTCACCCTGAGACCAAACCGCACCTTTTCCAAGTATTGTGAGCTATCAACTTCTAGTCACTTCCTATATCTGATGATGTCGCCTCAACATGGAATCACGACAGACATATATGCCCAAATGCAGTTCTTTTTGTGGCTGCAAACAATTTAAATACAATCCAAAAACTTGCAACCTCTTCCAAAAGACTACGTTGAATCATTCTTTCCTTCTGAATTTTCAAAACACATTATAACCTCAGATATTTGGTAAAGACAAGCACAATTTTGCTAGTTGAATGTATACTAGTCCAAAGTGTGTGAGACACAGAGAATTCCCAATTCTCTAGCTCCTAAATTCGAAACCCTTAGAAACAATTCACCAGATCACAATTTCATAGAAAAAGCCTTGCGGGATGATGAATACGATTTCATTCTCTTGCTTTTATAAAACCTGTCCCAAATCAAATTTATGGCTTCACCATTACACCAACGACTCACAACTTTAGCGATACTCTTATTTGCAAAGTTTGGGATTTAATTGTTTAAAACATTTTCCCTGCATCGTTAAATAAGCCTCAAAGTCACTTTATTTAATGACATTAAATAGCTCATGCCCAAATTTAATAACATAATTTTTTGAGATTAAAAATTAGGAAATCAAATAATTTGTTAATTAACTCCTTCAATTGATCCAAGTGCTCTCTTCCTTAGCTTGACGCCAAGGTGCCCTACCACAAATAGCAACTGGTCATAATTGAGTTACTATAAATAATAAGTCTCAAAACAAAATTTTTGCCGATGTCCTGACAATTTTTCACTGGCCACCAATCTGTTCAGGTGCCCCCCTAAGAATAGCGACCTTGATTATCCTGAAATAGTAACTTACTATAAATAGCAAGAGTGCCAATTTGACTCAAATGAAGAGAAAAACTTGAACATCCCTAACTATGGAGTGGGAACTGGCCTTTGGGTCTTCCAACTGGACCCTCTGAACAACTCCATTAGCCTATGAAGGTCAGGAAATAGGCTAATCCTCTAAAAGTGGAGGCTCACAAAAAAAGGGGACATTACAAAGTATGAGGATAGCATATGTTTCATGGTGGAAATTGATGACTGCTTGATGGAGGTAGTGGAGCCTCAAAATTTATGGGTTATGATGATGGGATATGAGGTTGATCCTACCCTTCTTGAATTTTATGCTAAAGATTTTCTGAAGAAACCTGTAGATCCTAATGAAGAAAGGTTCAACACATATAAAGAGAAGAATCTCAAGGTGCACTTGGAGTTTAATAGACCAACTAGAGAAAGAAAAATCAGTAAACAAGTTGAGCACTTGGCTGAAGAGTTTGGGATTCCTATTGAGAAATTGAGGGAAGAGAGGAAAAGAAGAGAAGAAGAGGAGAAGAAGAAGGCAGCAATAGATGAGCCTATTAATGTTGTTGATGTTGATACTGCTACACCGAGCACTTCCCTTGCTATAACAAGATAGACAAGAAGCTTAGTGCAAACTTCAGTCAGTCCACCTGTAGAGAAGCCTACTACTACAAAGAACACACAGAAGGTAACCTCTATATCAAAGAAAGTGAGTCTGAAGCAGAAGGCACAACCTAAACCTGCTAGTAAGAGAGTGAAGAAAAAGAGTTCTAGAAAGTACAAGGGTGTTGATGATGATGAAATCAAGCAATTGAGATCATACGGATCCAAAGTAGAAAAGGTAACAGAAGCTAAACCATCTGAAGAGGAGCCTATATGCAAGAAGCCAAAGATTGATATTGGTAAGCCTTATATAGTAGTTGATAAAATTGTGAAGAATGTGACTGCTTATGGTGTTTTGGTAGCATTGAAGAAATACTATAATAGATATGATGAAGATGAAAATAAAACACTTGAAGAAGCAACCATTTAGTACTTGAATAAGTATGATAGGGCATTAATTGAAATTAAAGGGGAAATACCAGTTGAATTGTATGGCATCTTGAAGGGTAGAAGACTTATTGCACAATTTGTGGACAAAAGGATTAGAGAAAGAACCTTGGTTAATCTTTGTCCTATCATTACAAAAGAAATTAATAATATCCTAGAGGAATCAAAGAAAGAATTCATGTGCAAAGCAAGATTGAATAAACTCATGATAGGTCAAACTGAGGAAGTTAACAAGGATATGGAGAAAGTGTTAAAAAAATTCTTGTTGCGCAATAGATATGAAGTTGCTAAGGATGGTGAGGAAACAGATGACATCACTCTTCATGACATTGAAGCTATTGATATTGATGATGATCCTTATGTTTTAATATCTGGCATTCCTATCACATTATCTGGTGATGACTATGTTATTGGCGAGGAGAAGAATGATACTAAGAATATTGATGATCAGAATGAGAAGGTAGATACTGAGATTGATAAGGTTGATGAAACTAAGAAATTTGAAGAGCAGAGAGATGAAGTAGATAAGGATGAAGGTAAGATAAATGATGTTGCAGATCAAACAATTCTTATGGATGTTGAGACAGAGAAAATGGAGAAACAGACTGAGATGAAGTTAGATGCAAGAGACATTGCAAAGGCAATGAAGGAATTCTTAGAGGAAGAGGTTACATATGTGGACAACATAGAGATTGTTGAAGGTCCAATTCAATTGGATACACTGAGCCCGGATCAAATGATGAGACTTGCATTGGTGGCTCAAGTCAAGGCAAGGATGCTAATTTTGAAGAGACATGAGAAGCATAGTGAGCTTTTGGCACGTGCATCTAATGTATTAGGTCATATTATGCCATCTTATGTGAAGGATCATAATGATTCATCATCAAGTCAGATTGAAGGTCTACTAAATGTAGTGAGTTCACATTTTGACTCTTTGGAGAAATCAGCTTTGCTTAAGGTACACATTGAACTTGATAAAAGAATATATGATTAGTTGGTTACCTTAATTGCACAAGAAAATATATCATTGGGAGTTGGGATACAAAGAATGAAGGATGCTCTAACCGAAGTAGGAAATGTTTATAGAGCATGTATAGCATATCCTAGATGTGTTGCAAATTTGGAAAAGTTTATAAGGGAAAGTGAGAACAAATTGACTGAATTGTAACATCTTTTGATCCCTCGACAACTTCAATATCAGATCATGAAAGGAAAATCATTTCTCTCATGGATCAGATCAATACTTTAATCACTAAAAAGGAGAGAATGATAGGAAGGATTAGAGAGCTTAGATGTCAACTTGCTTCTAAGATGGATATTTTGGTTAGTGGTTTGAAAGAGGCTGAGGTAGCTTTTAATAATCCTGATGCACATGATCTTCCTATAGGAGATAAAATTGCTTATAGCATCTATGGGAAAATCCAAATCATTGACAACCTGAAGATGAGTTGGGACAGAGCTTTTGGTGGTCTAAGGAGCACATTTTCTGATGTTATTAAGCTTTTGTAAGTATAATCAATGTACTTATACTTATGCAGCATATATGTAGGATTTTGGTAAAAAATTTGGTTGCATACCCCTTTACCTTGGCCATTGATGTCAAAGGGGGAGAGAGGAGTGAAAAATGAATGTTCAACTCAGGGGGAGCTAAGGAGAGAGTAGTTGGAGTGTTTTGCGGTTTTGGACACTTAGTCATTTTTCACTAAGTGTTGCCATCAATGCCAAAGGGGGAGATTGTTGGAAAAAGACACTGCATAGATGCTTAGGTGTTGTCATTGATGACAACTAAACTCAATTATCACATGCACAATTCAGTATTAGATCATACTTACGGTCAGAATGGTTCGCGGCTAAGTATGAAATGAAGAATAGGATGTTATGCCAGTATTTAGTAATTGGTTCGGTGAGGTTTGGTTTTTGAAGATATGTGGTTGCACATGTAAAGGAAGTATATTGGAGGTATACAAATGCTAATTCTAGAATTTGAACGTTCGGTGATACCTAGTGTAAAATTTATATGGATCTATATCTTGGTTTTTGTGGTGAACAATAAGAACAACCGACTGGGTGGTAAAATCTGTTTGCAGGGTAAAAGTACAAACCTGTGTCACACTTTAACAAAGGAAGAGGACCACGACATGCAAAACTGTTAAAATTTAACGACATAAAAGTGACATTTGTGTTTAGAATTTGAAAATGATGTAAACTAATGAAATGTGTAAAATTGGATGTAGTTTATGCCTATAACTTTTAAAAAAAAAATTGAATAAGCATTGACCTAGTTTTTTAATTTTTTAAGTCCATTTTTTAATTGCTCACAAAATGCTGAAAATGTAAGGTTTAGTTCTCTCCAACTTAATATATGCAAATAATCTTTTTTTCTTCTGATTTCATAATATGTTTTAGATGACATGTACAGCTAGTGCATTAAAAAAGAAAGATTGGTTTTTGGTATATATTTTTTCTGTTATAACTATTCAAAGTTGGAGTTTCCCGAAATTAACAGTTTTTTCTCCCTCCACATTTGCCCTAGCAAATATAAACCAAATACAAAACAAATTACATATTCTTGAAGAGGACTCTCTCCTCTAGTGTTACATATAAGTTGTAAATTTTTCTGACATGATTTTCTTCTCTTTTTTTTTCGAACGAGCGTGTTCTTGAATGTTAAAATACCTACTTGGATTTTTTTCAACTTACAATATAGTATATGTAAATAAAACACTATAAAAATTATATGACCATAATCTAGACTCGGAGCTCTACTAAAGGGTATTTTTAGATTTTTAAACAAGCTGAATTGTGATGTGCCAAAAATCCTCCAAACACATATTATTTGTAAAATCTCATTTTTTGCTTGTGTTGCTGCCACATGGGATGCCACATAGACGCTTTCGGCTGAACCTGTTTCGGCCAGACCTAGTTCGGCCAAGACTAAGGCCGACCAAACATGGTCGCCATGCAACCATGACCCTTTATGTCATATATTAAAGCACATTTTTTTTAAATAAAAAATATATAATTTTCTAAATTGCGAATTAAAATAAAGTTTTTATGAAGAGAATCATTTTTTTAATAGTTTTAAAGCATATTTTTTGGCATTAAAGGACAACTACGAATTAAAATTATCAAGTAAGTTTGTATTTTTTATAATTTTAGTTTTTTTAGTTTTTTTTTTAATTTTTAATTAAAGCATTATTCAATATTAATTTATGAACAAGTATCAATATCATTTTTAATATTTTTATCAAGAGTATATGGTTTTGTGTATGCAGGTGAATTGAAGCTCTCAATTTGAACAATTTGTGCAATGGGGAATAAAAGAAACAGATTAAAAAAATTTGATCGAAAAAGGGATGACAATATGAAAGGTTATACAAAACGTAATCAAGATGACCCTATTGAAGTTCAAGAAGATGCAATTCAAGTAGAGGAACAAATTGGTGGAAATATACCTTTTGATATGGGCAATTTGGTGGAGATGAATGAGGATTCATTTTTTAGTCAATTTTCATTTGACGAATTGGTACCTCAAAGCACAATAAAAAAACAATGCAAAAAGATTTGGGATGAATATTTTCAAAGTAAAAGTCTGATTGGAAAAGCACAATTATTTGTCAGGTTATTCAGGAAAAAAGAAATGACTCATGTTTTGGAGTTGTTAGGTGTTGATAACAAGAAAAACTTAGGAGACAATGTAAATCGAACAATAGTTGAAAATTTGCAAGATGCATTGAACGACATTAACAAATCAAGTCAAGGAGCTGACTTAAGTGCTGCACGTAGAGCATTGATGACTACTTTATCTAGTAGGAGGTTGACACAGAGAAAACAAGTACATGCAATTTCTGATTTACTGAATGTATCTAGAAGAGCTGTTCAAAGATATATCAGGAAGAGAAATATGCTAGATGAAAATATTCAAAAGAATTGGGTTAATATTTGTAGACTTCCTCGAAAAGACAAGGTTTCTGAAGGTGTAAAAAGATAGGTCATTGAATATTGGACCGCTCACTCTCGTGTTTCTTCTAATAGAAGGGATACTATACAGATAAAAGATGAAGAGACCGGTATGAAAATTGCACACCCAAAACATTTTATAGATACAACACAAAGTGAATTGTTTGAATCATTCAAGCATGAATTTTCAGATGTGAAAATATGTCAAAGAATGTTTGAGAGATTGTGCCCCTGCTTTGTATGCATAAATAAGGTACATGAAACTTGTTGTTGCCGAAATCATGTTGAGTTTAATCTATATTTGCAATCCTATAAAAAGGTTATGGCAGTACTTAATCCAGATATGGTCATCTCTGGAAGTACGACACAATTTGTGAAGTCTATTTTATGTGAGAAATTAGAAGATTCAGATGAGTTCAA
>MU227701.1:5815722-5828048 GCA_018584345.1 Thuja plicata
CTTAACATTCATGCTAAGACTTGGAGACTATTGGAGCTATTACACTTATATTACACCTTGAAGTTGGATGGGAGTGAAAAACATCAGCTATTGAGGATTACCAAGGAAACAAAAGGAAGGGTACAATAAGTCTTGAATTTTTGGTTAAGTACAATAGTATCATACCTTTCCATTTACATGAAATCAAAGAACCTATGCTACCAATTGGAGCTGCACTTGCAAGGGAACATGAAGTTATGGAAGAGGGTGTTTTTGAGCATAGCATGATAAGACATAACAACAAGTCTATTATTTTGATTTATGACAGTGGTCCTATTCCTTCATCCATATTGCTTATAGGGACAAGGAGGTAGAGAAATCTTACAAGTTTGGCATTTGGGATTTGGAATCATCATGTCATCAGGGATATTCTTCTGTTGTGGGGAATCCATTGGAAAATAAGAATGAGTCCTTAGTTGTGTACCCAAGGCACCTAGGGACCAAGTTAGTGCAGTATGTGGTCAAGCAAGTAAGGCAATCAGGTTTCAGACATGAGCCATAATCTTTTTCTTTGTTTTGACTCCCAAGATCAAACTGTTGTTCTAGGCCTACTCCTAGCAGCCCTCTCAATTGGGTATTCAACCTCTATCTCCAAAGTCTTCCAAAAAACTTGGTGAACAAACTAGGTTTTTAGAAACCCTTCATAAAGTTACAAAACATATCCCAACCTCAATTTATTACACTTTGACTGGTGAACAAATCCACCCCCTTGCAAAGACTATGGTAATATCTTACTGATATATTGCCACAACATTATTGTTTCGATAAATGCAAAAAGCTACATAGGAAATACATACATTAAACTCGCAATTTGAAGTTGAGTTCCGAGCATACTAACCTGATAGATTTCTATATATACATTGAAAAAATTGAATCAAGCTGTCTGAAAAATCAGCTAGCCAATGATGAAATTCTACCTATTTGAGGAACTTCCAGAATCCACAAAGAATATACATTAACATCAATTAGATTTATCAAGTAGGTGGTGTTTTCGCGGCATGAAATTATGTAATATTTTATTAGGCACTAACTGCATAGTTTTTAATTCAAATTCATTGGCTTATATTTCAAGAGTAGGGGCTCACCAAAACCCATCTCTCATGAGCATGAATGGTACACTCAACACTCATCATATCTAGGTGATTATCATAGGGGTGAAGAATTGGGAGTCCTTGGGAGGTCATCCATCCTTGCATTCCTTTGACTAAAGTAGGATTTCCATGGGAGATGACTAAAATCCACACGGTTTAAATCTTACCGAAAAAAAGCTAATTAAAAACTGCTGGTAAAATCCTCTACCTACTTAACCTAAATACATGAATGAGCTGTTATTGGTTAATACCACATTGGTGTGTAAGGCAAGGGTGAATCATAAGGCATTCAATGATCCAAAAGCTGTGTCAACGGGGAAAGAGGCTACTAGTAAAAAACCCAAAGTGCAATATTGATAGGAAATTTAGTCATTTGATGGTGTTCTAAGTTGTTTCTCATTCTATGCAAAGATTATATTATCTGTGCAGTTTCTCAATCCTTTTGTTGACTGTTCCTGGTAGTTCTATGTACAAACAACAAGTTGGTTTGAAGTTCCAATGGTTAATTTATTTGCTATTCCTCCTCCCTACCAACAAATGGTCAAATGGTCAATGGGTAATGCAGTGAAATGTTTGACCGAGTGCCTCATAGTATCCAAGATTGACATTCATTGTAGTCAAATAATAGGTGAGTTGAAATCCAAATCACCGTCTCTACAGATGCTAGGTTTGTCATGATTCATTTGCTAGGTTTGTCACGCAAAATCCATATGAAATTTATTCATCTCATACGAAACAAAGAAACCCTAATTGGGTTAATCAAATTGAAAACTAACAGAACTTCGTAACCCATATTGTTGCAAATTGACAAATAGTTTAATGCCAAATAAACACAATACAAATAAAATGAGAACACATGTAAGTCTATAAACTGTTCATCGATACCAACCTAATTTTGTGTACGTCTGAAACAAATCTACCTTCCGTTTGATCACGCACAGATGGTGTTGGTTCAATCACTTCAACACATATGTACTTTGTGCCTTCTATTCGTGCCCTCCTTCAACTCTTCTTCACTGCATAATCACAATGAATTGAAATGAAACCTTTTTTTTTAAGTTATATTGATCGTATTTGTTGCAATTACGACAAAATGTCCTAGTTGTCGTAATTTCGACCAACACAGGAATGGATTAAAAAAAAAATCAAAGTTTTCCTTCCATTTTCTAACCAAGCAAAACAAATGTAATGCATGGTGGGAAATTTAGGTCAAAATTTAGGGTCAAATGTACTAGTGTGGAAATGACACTTTCAGGTCTCAAAATGCATGAAGTTTGTGAGGAAATCAAATCTTTGGATCCTTGAAATGAAATCAGGATTCTGATTGGATTTGAAATTCAAATTTGGATTATGATCAAAATTTTGATCTTATCCTTCACAATCAAGCATATTTGGTTTGAAAACCGCTTGCATTTTTGGAAATTCTTTTCTTGCTGATGGAAAATGCTTTTACCTGATCCCTTTTCCACTCATGCTAGGAAATTTTGATTTTAACACACTTTTATCCTCTTGGTAATTCACTTTCATCTACCTTAGATTCGCCTTGGATCTAATGGGAAAATTAAGCTCTGATTTCTGCATCTTCTTACGAATTTTTTTATCTCATTTGCGTTGAATGATGGTGCCCTTCATGAATAATTGCACTTGTTTACTTTCAGATCTGGAAATTTTGCTGGAGTTTGCACTTCTGCCCCTTTATTCGCTTCTAATTTTGATTTTGATCTCGTTACAATTCACTTGTTCCACACCTCTCCAATTCTGATTTCCCTTACCTCTATCATTTTCTTTGATCGAATTTCAACTTGCCTTTACAATTTTTTCGTCAAAATATTTTGGTTTTCTTTAGGCGGGAATCAGGAAATGAGCTGGAAATGTCAATTATGTTGGGTGGAATTCCAACTAGGAGTTGGAAATAAGAAAATGTTAGGTCATAATTTAGAAGTAGGGCTGAAAATGAGCCTTCAAGGTGGTTGAAATGATCAGAATTTAGAAGTGGAGCTAGAAATAAACAAGTTTTTTCTTCTTTTCACTTAAAATTCACTTGAATTTCTTGCATTTTTCGACCAAAGATGTGGAATTCACCTGGAAAATTGACTTGAATTTTTATTTCCACTAATCATTTTTCAAATTTCATAGTCAAGACCTTGATCCTCAACCCTTGCAACTTTGACAACTTTTTACACGTGAAATTTTTATAGTTTCACCCTCAATTTTCAACTCTAGCAATCACAATATTTCAAATTCATACTTCTTTTACAAATTGATCAAAATTCCCTTGAGACTTGAAAAAATACTACAAGCCTTCCTAACTGCAAGGAGACTAAGAGATCAAAATTATTTCCAAGATAAGAAAAATTAACAAACGCCTACAACAAAGTAAGCTAAACACTAAGCCACTAGGCGAAAAAAAGAGGGTCCCCATTTGCAATGGGTCATTTTTGTTTACAACATAATAGGTAGTCTTGCTAATGTGATGTTATCATTAGTGGTTGTCATTGATATCAACATACCTTGGCTAATTAGATGATTTTTTTTTTAATTCTTTGGTGATCCGGATTGGCACGCTCCGAATGTTGTGTTGTAATGATCTATCTTTGGCCATGTTTATCTTGGTCTCATTCATATTGTAAAGATACACTCTTTTAGGTCCGGACCAATCTGGAAATTGGTTAATGTGCTTCAGAAACATTGTATGCATTGTAATGTGTAAATTCTATTCTTTGGCTCCGGCTATTAAGGTAAATGGGTAGTGTGTTGTTTTGAGCGAGGAGTTTATGTGTGGTCCACATTTCATTCCTTTCCATTGTGGGAATGTTTTGTGGTGACCTAATTCAAATTGTGCTTGGTCGACTTAGAAGATTATGAAGACATGAAATGGTATAAATGAAAGATGATTATGTTCATTGTTTGAGTGTGTGAAGATAGGATGCAAATCAGAAAAGAAAAATCCAGATATTTTTAAGTATGCAAAAGTGTGTTACTGGAGACAGAAAACCATAGGATTCTTCTGATGTTGTAATTAGTGATAGTTATTTCAATGGTAGATTTCCTTTTCATTATTATTTTATTGGCAGTGAGCCTTTTTCTGTTGGTCGTGATAGCCAAGAAGTGAGCCCACCTCCATTGAGCCACCCTTGTAAAATTCATCTTAACCAGTGTTTTATAATTAAAAATTAGCATTCTCCACGGTTTTTCCCATCTTGGTTTTTCCACTTAAAAATACGGTGTCCATTGTGTATGATATTCTTATGTGATTTCATGTCCATATCTATTTTATTTATTTGAATGAATTAAGGTTGTTGTAGTTCAATTAAGATTAAGAAAAATGTTTTATGATAACTAATTCACCCCCCCCCCACCTCAGTTATCTGAACTGTTCAACACATAGTACATCTATTAGAATCCTCAAAATTAAATGGTCGGAGAGTGATACCATTGTAAAACTAACAAAGTTATAATCTCCAAGATGGAATTGATAGCATCTTACAATTGACTTTGCAAAGCCTTTTAAGGGAGAAGTGTTCATTTGCATAAGTGATTATTTTCTATAATGTCAAGACATAGAAATTGCAACTTCTGAGTGGCTATAACATAGAGCATCTCTGAGTGCCCTCTTCCCTACAAAGCCGAGCTACAAGTACCTATTGATGTGATTTTTTTTTCTACCTACACAACATGCAAGGTTAAACACTCAATGCTTCAAGGTGAAACATAGAACATAAAACCCTTTCTTGAACAAAGTCATCTCCCATGCTAAGATTTGCAATTTGAGATCATGGAATGACTCCAAGGTTCCTATAACTTGTGGATGTCTAGCTCAATTGAAATGATGTGATTTGTTGGTTAATCACTTAAGGGAACTTACATTGTTTTATCAAATAGTGATCACACTTATCTTTGCAATGTATACTCAAATATCTCTCTTGACTTCACTTCTCAACTCTCTTAAACTACTTCTACCTCTAACTATGAATGGAAGGATTAGCGGATGGACTAGGACTTTACCAAATGGAGGCTTATCTGTGACCTTGAATCCACTTAGTGCAAAGCTTAAAAGGATCTCAAATGGTTTTCCTATCAACACCTTCTCCTTATTCCAACTTGGAAGTACAAACTAAGGATCCAATGTCAATTTAACTTAAGTGGAAAGAATAGCTTACCACGCAAGGATTACTTACAATCAGCAAGGAGGCTAGTGGCCTAGTATACTTGAGTCAATCCAATCAAACATCCACTAATACTTTCATGCAATATAAAATCTATCTCTACGCTTACTTTAACAACTTGAAATGAAAATCGTATCTTAATTGTGGAAGAAGAGCACCATGCAATAACACAAAGTTGATCAAACTTAACCACCATGCAAAACACAACAATGATAAGTAGAGAAATTTTGGGATTATATTAGCAACAATTTTCTCCAACCAAACCTTTAAAATGAGAGAAAATGGCCTTATATAGGAGGCTAAAGTACAAAGAATGACCAAGATTAAATCAGAATCAATGGCCTAGATTAAATCCCATAAACCCTAATTAGGGTTTCCACCCTATCGATCAATGATAAGAGAACACCTCAACCAAAGGACCAATAGAAAAATTACAAAGATGACAACCAATGAAATGGCACCAAATGGTCAACCAATTAGAATTGGACACCTACCCAAACCTAAACATGAAAGAAAATAGCCACATGGGCTTACATCAAGTGATCATCTAAAATAGTCTTTCCTTTGTCTTTCATCTTTCTGGCCAAATCAAGGAACTTGTCCACAACATTGTTGACCTCTTCCAAAGAAGGGGAAGGGGTGTATCAAATTCTCCTTCTAGCTTCATCCATCTCCTTCTTTGTCATAGAAAGTGTCCTTTCCTATTCAGCTAAGCCATCTGTAGTGAAATTCATGAGAAACTTGAGAGATGAAAGAGCCCCCAAGTGTTCTTCTATGATAATAGCTCCTCCAAAATATCTCAACCTCTCAATTAAATTCTATGTATCCACATTTTTCTCTCTCATATCTTCAATGTTAAAGGAAACCCGTGTCTCACTTAAAGTACTTGATATCCTATTGTGAACAACAATGCCAAGATGAGTGATCTCATTCATGACCCATTGTCAATCTATCCTTATCTGTACCAAGTTCACTCGCCCTAGGTTGGTATCCCAGACCTTCTTGTTTTTGGATGGAAAGAGAGACTTAGGCATCATATCCTCCATATATTTGTTGATCCGATCCAATCATTGTCCTTTAGAGGAGGCAGAATCAACCATGTTCCTACAAAAACCACAAAGCTTGAATTACTACACTTGATTAAAATAAGATACTGCCAATTAAACCTTGAAAATTTGATTAAGTCAATTGAGTTAAGATTGTCATGTTGTTGAGTTCAATTAACTTGATCACTTAAACCTTAGATTGATTCCAACTTAGTTTACAAATTTTAGCCTTCTAATTACCTAAGTTGGAAATTTGCCATGAATTGTTCATTGATTACCATTAGCATTGATTGTCAAATTGATGCTCACTTGACCCTTGCCAACTAGTTAGCTTAGAGTTTGCATTTGATTTTTAATGTAGTTGTATTATTGTGTGTTACTTAGTTTAATTAGTCAATTAGGAATTGAAATCAAGAACACTGTGCTAGGAAAGCAACAAGCAAACAAGGGAAGTTCACCACTCTGTTGGTGAACTTCGATCAATGGAGGAACCTCCTCAAAACCAAATCCAACACCAAAATTCAAACCCTTACAAGGTTCCTCCTTTAAAATGTTCTCAAGATATATCTAAGAAGAAATGAATGGTGGAGAGAGAAGCCCAAGTCCACCAAAGATCTGCACTCTTGAAGGAAATTTATCCAAATGTGCTCCATAAGGCTTCAAGTGATTGGAACAACACCTACAGATCTACACTTAATTCCTCACCCCCTCTCACAGTATGTCCCATAACATCAAACCATCAAAGTAACAAGGTTAACCATCAAAACAAGATATGAACATGCCCAGATCTGCCCATGATGATGCAAAATATAACCTAGATCTACATGTAAATAATGGCAAATACATCCTCATATCTATGGAAAATCATCAAATTCTTACCTTGCAAGTTGGAAAAAAAGGATTACACTCTAATCAATTTGGCAATGGTTTGTGGCACTTAAATGTCAAGATTTGTCTTTAAAAGGGTAGATTTGTAAGTCTTGTAGTTTTGATTTGGATATCAAAAATGGGATTCGATGCCTTCAAATGAACTTTGCTTGGTCCAAGGGCTTAAAAATAATGCCCATTGATTGTCAAAATAATAATTCCCTTTCTTCACACCTTGGATCTGCAAATTATGTTTGAATTTGGATGCAATGAGGATTGAATTTGCTTGTAAAATGATGGAAGGATGATGCCCTAGATGCCACAAAATGATGCCAAGTGCCTCCAAAGGATAGTTTGCTTGATGCTTGAGTGCAAAAGGATGCCTTATGATAAAATCGCCCAATTGGAATGCTCAAATCTGCAAGTATAGACAAGTAATTTGATGCCCTAAACCTGCGAAAATGATGTCAAAATTGTAATGTGCCAATTCCAATTTTGGATCTGCATAAAAAATGCAATTCGTTGGGCATAATGGAGATGGAAATCACTTGTCAAGGGGCTGAAAATGATGCCAAAAAAAGTTATCCAATGTTGGAATTGAAATTTCAAACCCTAGGCATGGAATTCGCTACTAAAAGGAGTCTACTTCACCACATGAAATCGCCCAGATATGGAGAAATTTGGACTTGCAAGAAGAAAATAGGAAATTTTCTCTTGATTTGTGTTTGAAATGAAGTCCAAAATGCCTCTTATATACCCATTCAATTTCCAAAAGGGGGACGACTTGTATGGAGGGTCTAAAAGATTTAAATTAAATTGGAACCCTTGGATTAAAGTAAACCACAAGATCTTAGCCACATTGGGATATGGGACAACTTGGGAATTAAAATTGAAATTGCAAGCATGTAGGCCCTTAATTAATTTTGAAATTTCCAAGCATAGGGGGTTCAAAATTTGCATCGAGTTTAACAACTTGGCATGCGGCCCCAAATTCAAACTGAAATTGCCACATCATAGTCCTGTGATCTTCATCAAATTCAACATATGTGTAGGCCTTTCACTAAAATCAAAATCCACAAAGCAAGAGGGCCTAAATTCAAAATGAATAACCACATCATGGCCCCATAATCTTCATCGAATTCAACACATGTGTAGGCCTTTCACTAAAATCAAAATCCACAAAGCAAGAGGGCCTAAATTCAAATTGAAATTACCACATCATTGTTAAAAGAAATCTCTAGCTTGTGGATCCAATTTGGCACAAAATTCAAAATTGCTCAAGGTGTCAAAGCATGTTATAATCAACAAGTTAAAAAAAAGAATGATTTCAAGGTTGGGCTGCCAAGAATAGGTCTTGTCATAATGAACATGCCAAGAATCAAAGTTGGTGTAGTAGTTGCCTTGCCAAGACTACATGTGTTCTCATGCCCAAAATAAAACTTGTATCAGTCACCTCACCATAAAACAAAAAAATTGTATGGGTTGGCCTGCCAGAAATGAAACTTGTAAGAACCACCATGCCAAGAATTAATCCTGCACCAAGAACCTTGCCCCAAATTTTAAGCACGATTTTGATTTTCAACTTTATTTCCAGATTTGTCTTGTAAGATCACAATAATTAAAATTCCTTAGCCAAAATCGATTTCTAAAAAAAATAAATTTACCACCCAAGGCATGTCAAAATTAAACACAAACACCATCCCCAAGTCAAAATTTTGCACCAAGATGGCCGCCCAAAATTAGAGGTGAGGTGGTCATGATGTCAAAAATGTGTAAGGGTGAGCTTTCTGAAAATAAAACTTGTAAGGAATAGCTCGCCATAAATGAAAAAATCTTGCATGAACCACCACGTTAGAAATTCAATCCTTAGGAAAATTTCCAAAATTAATTTTCAAAATCCCATCCAAGATCGATTTCACATTTATAGCTCAAATTTGATTCCAATCTTGCAAGTTAAAATTCCAATTCCCAAAATCATGTTATAGCCATCATGTCAAAAAAATGTCATAATCACCATGCCAAGATTGCAACTTGTATGAACTACCACGCCAAGAATTAATCTTGCATGGATGGACTTGCCAAAAAAATCAAACTTGCAAGAGCCTGCCGGCCGAAAATTCCAAAGCTGGAAGACCAAAATTCCAATTTAGAAAATCTAATTTTCGCACTTAAGCTCAAAATTTCCAAAATTAAATCAATCCCTTTATCCAAATCTTTAATTTGGATTTGCAAAATTTTCATTCTCAGAAAATTACCAAACTTAGCCAAAATTTTGATCTTGGAAATCATTATTGGTGTCAACACCAAATTGAATTCCCAATTTCACAAGTATATGCCAAGATCAGAATTTACCTTACGCAATATGCTCAAAAATCATTCATAACCACCAAGCGAAAAGCGGAATCAATCACACTTGAAGTCCAAAACCATCTCACTCTCAAATTCTCAATCTCAACCTGGAGAAGCGCTGTCAAGGCAATTTTAAAGAGGGGGGTCCCCAAAAATTGGGGTGATGGTGTGAAAACCTCACAACAGTACCCTTCTTGTAGCTGTCCATGTTGACATGAAAGTGTCATGACACAAACACCAAGTGTCACACATTCAGTCTCAATTTGCGTACTTTACTGCATTGATCATTAGTTGAAACATGAAAGCCTCATAAAAGAAACTATTCAAGCACATTACATTAGTAAATGATAAACAACTTATATTAAAGCACATTGCATTAGAACTGCTAATAAACTTATTTTAAAGCTAAGTGTAAATATATTATAATGATGTTATTAAACATGGCATGTTGATCAACACTGTATTTAAATAGCTAAACAAACATATTAAGATCAGAATATGAAGATGGAGTATTTGTATGATGAATATAAGATCTTGCATGCATATATAAAAACACAACCACAAAGACCACATATTTTGAATAGTTAGGAACATCAACAAAGACCTAGAATTGATTTTTTTGTTCAAACAACAATATAAGATATTGAGATTAAAAAAATAACATAAAGTAATGCACAAACAAAATCGGAAACATCATAGAAATTAGAATGGAAAGTATCATAGCATAAAGAAGCATCAACAGAAACATTGCAAGAAATGGAAAACAAAGTGATGTTTTTATCTATTTGGTGTTTCTACACTGCATCATTATGCAATATCTTTTTTTTCTTGCAATCAGCTAGGGGTCCAACATAGTAGGTAATGGGTATGATGGGAATAAACAATGACCCATAAGCTAAATATAATTTTCTATAGAATGAAAAAAGTTGTAAAAGAGTACTCATGCCCACCTAGATTACATTTGGGTAGCACATCATCAAGATTTTTCTCCCAGTTGCTCATGTTTCCTTTTCCAAACTCTGGTCCAAATGAAATACGATCATGATACAGAAGCATACAGTTGAAGGGTTGTGGAAAAAAATCCACAAAATGATCAATTTTAAAGGGCCATCATTCACTTTCAGCAATACATATTGCCTTCATTACTGCAATATATTAGAAGTGTTCAAAATGCAATAGAAACATGTCCCAATAATACCTTCAATCTTTTGAGTACTACTTTGCCAATTCAAGCAGCACCAACATGATCTATAGTTTGCCTTTGAACATCATATGACCTATATGAAACAACACCTACATTCCATTTGACCTCAAAAGTATTCTTATATCTTGGATAGAAATTACACAACAATATGAGAATACACGAGTTCATCTTCTGCAATTAGAAAGCGGCAATTAAATTATAAACAAATAGCACCAAATGGTACACACTACAAATTCTCTCATAAAACTGATCAACAACACATAAATATGTTCAGATATTATCAGACTAGTACCTGTAAATTCTGTGACAGTCAAACCAGCTTCTGTTGTAGCATTCAAATCCATTATGTGGTCACATAGGCTGGATGGTAAGGCGTAGCAATAAGAACATGAAAATCGGGTATGTGCATTTCAAGCTTTGCGAACAAGCAGGGATTCAAGAGCTTAGAGGGAATACAAATGGATCTTGCTGGCCAACACTTGTCACATGTAAATGATTAAGAAATGCATTAAGGAAAATGCAAGTGCAGACCTTTTTAGGAGAGGAAATGGAGAAGAGAACCAAACTGTTGATTGCCAATAAGAGCAATTGTTGTTTATTAGCTAGATCATATTCTAGCTATTTAATTTTTAATTAAAGATTAAAAGATCAAATATATAAATTAGATTATCGGGCCCTTTATTGTATTTTTAAATACATCAAAATTCTAAATTATATCAACTTGTGTAAATTTAATTGGGTTGGGCCCAAAGTGAAAATAATTTGTAAATTTGAATTGATTCCAAATAGGACCAACCATGCAAGCATAATTATATTTTATCCTATATAAATATGGAGCATTGTATCAACTATCAATGATCAAATACACACATCATCTGTGATTTATATACTCTAATATACTAGCAGCAATACCTGCAATTTACTAAGAGATCTATTTCTATTACTCCTTTCAATCTGGGCACTTACATGAAGTCTAATAAATAATCCAAAATAGTCAATTGGAGATAAGATCTGGGAAACCATCTTGGACTGCAGATAAGGATCAAATTCTTCTTCTACACTTGGTGATACATCTCTATTAGGCGATACATTCATTGATTTGCTTCATTGATCGAGAATCTTCATAAAATCAATATCAGTGAGTTGTGTAATTTGATTTAAAGAGCAATAATAGATAATCTAATTTGGTGTTGGGTTTTTTTCCTCCTTTTAGGAGGTTTTCCCAGGGTAATTGTGTTGTGCCCTTGTGCTTCTCACTCTATTTTGTTTCAATTTACTATTTTTCTTTAAATATAACATCTGATCACAAAATTTAACATGGTATCAGAGCTAGGTTTGTACTTACAAGTAATCGGATTTAACCATACTTGTCCAACTCTCTGTGTTTGTCTTCTATTGTCAAGATCGTGACATGCTTAAAGGTAGAAGATAGGTTGGAAGGAGCACTCAATTTCAACTCTTGGAAGGTGTGTGTTCTTCTTGCTCTTGAGGAAAATGAATTGTTGAAGTTTGTACAAGGAGAAGAACAAGCCACACCTACAAATCCAGATGAGCTCCGTCAATT
>MU227701.1:5842897-5853427 GCA_018584345.1 Thuja plicata
TATTTGATTTTTAATTAAAGATTAAAAAATCAAATATATAAATTAGATTATCGGGCCCTTTATTGTATTTTTAAATACATCAAAATTCTAAATTATATCACCTTATGTAAATTCAATTGGGCTGGGCCCAAAGTGAAAATAATTTGTAAATTTGAATTGATGCCAAATAGGGTCGACCATGCAAGCATAATTATATTCGCTCCTATATAAATATGGAGCATTGTATCAACTATCGATGATCAAATACACACATCATCTGCGATTTATATACTCTGATATAGTAGCAGCAATACCTGCAATTTACTAAGAGATCTATTTCTATTACTCCTTTCAATCTGGGCGCTTGCATGAAGTCTGATCAGTAATCCAGAACAGTGAATTGGAGATAAGACATGGGCAAACATCTTGGACTGCAGATAAGAATCAAATTCTTCTTCTACACTTGGCGATACATTCATTGATTTGCTTCATTGATCAGGAATCTTCAGCAAATCAATATCAGTAAATTGTGTAATTTGATTTAAAAGGCAATGATAGATAATCTAATTTGGTGCTGGGTTTTTTCCCTTCTTTTAGGAGGTTTTCCAGGGTAATTCTGTTGAGGTTTTCCAGGGTAATTCTGTTGTGGCCTTGTGCTTCTCACTCTATTTTGTTTCAGTTTACTGTTTTGCTTTAAATATAACATCTGCTCACATAAAATTTAACAGCAACCTCTGTCTATTTTTAGATTGTATTTCAATATTTGCCACGTCTCTACTAGCATGCAAAATGTGGATCGCCACCAAGTATGCGACATATAGAAGCACAGTTAGAGCATGTGGACTGGTGGAGCAATGCCATCTTATGCAGTTTCAGAGGTTCCATCAAAACTTCACGTTAGACTTTATTCTCGGTTTCGATTGGTCTAACATCTTTATTTTAAATTTACAAATAGAAAAATCGATAAAAATGCCAGGAAAATGTGACTGGCCAATCAGAAAATTAAGAGAAATTTGATTTGAGAATTTTGAGCAGATCAAACTTTGGTTGGCACGGATTCAAAGGCAGAAACTATTTAAGAAAACTGCAGTGAAAACATTAGTCTCTGCCTATATAGGCAGGGACTAGCAAGATGGCATTGTAACAACCCCCACCTATACCAAGGTTTTGTATAATGTAATATGTTTATAGGCGTTCCATAAGACGTATTGAGAAGCCCGTATATAAAAGCCGATTTCTTGCTGTGATTGCCTAGATTGCATCCACAGTGCAAACCCAATTTCTTGGAGCCCTAATCAATCTCTTCCTCGTCTCTGGGCTGTTTTTCTATTCAAATATCATTTCTACGATTTTGAGGGCAGGCACCCGTTTTTGTGTTGCCCAATCTACCCAGACTCTGCTATAACACAATGAAAAAAATCTTCATTTGTGGGTATGATCTCAGTCCACAAAATTATGAATTGTGTTCTTGATCTCTATCCAGCTGCACCCTGGCTCCTTTTTAACACCTCTTTCTCTCATCAATTTTCTCATGTTTGCAACACCAACCCATCTCCCAGCTGCAGCATAGATGTTTGACATCAATATATATGGTCCAGAGCTTTGAGGCTCCATTTCAAATAGGCACTTACTTGCAAGTTCAGCCAACTCCAGATTCCCGTGAAGTCTACAGGCACTAAGCAATGCAAGCCACATGGCAGCATTTGAAAGAAATGGAGCATTCTTTACAAGTTTCTCTGCTTCCTCCAGCCTCCCAGCTCTACCAAGAAGGTCAATCATGCATGTATAGTGAGATACTGTGGGCAAAATGCGGTGTTTTTCACACATAAGATTGAAGTACCACAGACCCTCATCAAATAGACCGGCGTGACTACAAGCAGATAGCACACTAACATATGTAACATGGTTTGGCACTATGCCAGTCTTTAGCATTTCTTCAAACAACTGAATAGCGAGCATTCCCTGCCCATTTAGAGCATATCCTGTGATCATTGTATTCCAGGACACCAGAGTTCTTTCTAGCATATTGTCAAACACTTGTTGTGCATCTTCTGTACTTCCACATTTGAAATACACATCAACAAGGGCACTGCTAACAAACACACTAGACTCCGATCCACTTCTAGTTACAAGTCCATGGACCTGCTTACCCTGTTGTAGAGCTGCAAGACTAGCGCAGGCTGTTACAACACTCGCAAATGTGGTCTCGTCTGGTTTAACATCTTGTAACATCTGTAAAAACAACTGCATGGCCCGCTCACTCTCACCATTAAGCACATAGCCTGCAATCATTGCATTCCACGAGCTCACATTCCTTTGAGGTATTTCGTCGAACACATTACGAGCATCTTGCACCTTCCCACTTTTGGAACAAGCACTGAGGATGCTGACGATTGTTACTTGGTCAGGTTTCATTCCTTGTTGCTGCATCTCATTAAACAACACTAGAGCTTCCTCACCAAGCCCATTATGACCATAACCTGTAATCATAGCATTCCACGAGACCACATTCCGTTCATTCATTCTGTCAAACACTAGGCGTGCATCCTCTATGCATCCACCTTTCGCATACATGTCAACAAGGCCTACCCCCACAATCATATCTGACTGACATTTATCTCGGATTACATGAGCGTGAACCTGCTTGCCTTGTTTTGGAGCAGGCAACTTCGCACAAGAACTTAAAACACTAGAAAAGGTTATGGCGGAAGGCACAAGTCCTTTTGCCATCATTTCCCAGTAACAATTCAGAGCCTCCTGAGAGTATCCATTTCTATCGTAACCTGTAATCATGGTATTCCATGAGACATCATCTCTTTCAGGCATGTTTTCAAACAGTCGACGTGCATGGTCTATGTTACCCCATTTGAAATATCCTGCTATCATGGTATTCCATGAAAACACATTGCGCATTGGCATTCTGTCAAACACATTGCGAGCATCCAATAGATTATTACACTTGGCGTACATTTCCACTAGACGGTTCACGAGAAAAATACATAATTCAAGTCCAGTTTTGATCAAATGAGCATGTATTCGCTTACCCTCTCTCAGATTATTCAACGTGATGCATTTCTTTAACATTCGGTCGCAGTCATTGTTATGGAGCGAGAATCTCAGGTTATCTGTAAAACCCATTGCTTCCAGTTAATTTCTTGTTCACAAGGCGTACATGCCAAGAGTTCCATATGAAATGGACGACGGGTAGTCATTTTATTGAATCCAAGGAACCCACAATTGGGATCTAGTAAAGTGAATGATTGTTAATATCTTATAATTCTTGTTCTGCATAGGGAAATCTTAAGAAGTGAACTGTAAAAGCCCTACACCTATCAAGAATTCTGATCTAATGGGTTTTGATTGATATTATCTAGCTGCTTATTGTCCATCTTATTTGGTTTTTGTTGCAATAATACAAAATGGGATGCCTACCGAGTGCAAGGCATGATGCTTTTTGCACAGGCTCGAAACTTCCTCCGCCATGAAAACCAAAATTTTCAGCTTAAACGAGTAGTTGTCCTGCTTGAAGTACCGGAAACATGAGGAAGAATCGTTTAGACAAATTTGTACCAAGTGCGGTAAAGTGTCGCAGAGAAGAGGTGAGTTCATATATATATTTATGTGTCTATGTTTTGATATCACCACCTCTAAGCATTCTCCATGTAAGTTTTGAAAGAAGCTAGATGAAATTCATTCTAATGAATGAATGTATTTTAATGATTATTTAAGAGATTAAAATACATCAAATTAATCTTTTTTCAAGTTATTTTTCATAATGTTTTTTTTCGGTTATGAATCTTGAGTAAGAAACTAACTGTTTTGTGAAGTCTTGCCTCTTCAAAAGCTCATTCAAGTTGTCTACTTTTAAAATACTTTCAAACTGACTGTGAATATCTGCATACGCTGCACTCATTAATGAAATGTCATTCCAATTCTACCACCCCCTTGTTGCAGTAAATACAAGTCCTTTCTTCCCATTCTTCTTTGGGCACCTTCCATTTCACATCTTAGATGATGAGAACTAGTCCTCAACTATGCAATTAAAACTTTAGCCTTTCCCTCAATCGTAGATCTCAAATAAACTTTTTCATCATGTTGCCACGTGGGGTTAAATTCTTTGACATAGTATGGTTTTTTCCTCCCTAGCGGTTTTGTCCACATGATATTCCTGAATTTTTCTTTCACCCACTTTTTTATCTCCTCATTAGTGTTAGGACAATCATTGCAAATTTATTTCCCACATGTTCATCCACTTGTTTTTTTTGTTTCTTCCAAGTCTTTTTTCTTATGACATAGCTCCTCTCCAACAATCATTTTCGGACAGCAATGCTTATACATATTTTCCACCTTTTTTAAGTAGCATAACAATTGAATGATCGTTGAGGTCTCAATTGGGAACATACCCACCGTAGCTAAAAGAATCTCATAAGGTATTGTTGGTTTGACTTTAAGACAGGTAGTGATTAGGTTTTTTAATTCTTTGTATTTGTTGTCATTTGTGGTTTGACATGTTATTCCCCCAAACTTCAAACCCATACAAAATAATTGACGCTAATAAAAAACCAAACAAAGGTTTTCTTAGTCTTCCAATCCCGCAGCCTTGTTTTCCTACACCTATTTTGAAGAAGGTATAGAGCCCTCCACCCTCCTTGAATCCTCTTTGATCTACACGTCTCCTAACTGAGCCTATTCTGAAAATCAATTTCTGGGTACTTTATTCCATTACTACCACCAAGGGGATGCCCTCAAAGATAAAATTAACTTGTTGCCTCTTCTTTTTCAAAGAGAAGATCATGACTTTGGTCTTGTTGGTGTTCAGTTGCATCCCAACCTCCTCACAAAAAAGTTTGAGAGCTTTCAAGTGTTCTCTCAAATCTTGTATGGATTTTGTAACAAGAATAAGGTCATTTGCATATAAAGTAGCTTCACCACATACCCTGCTAATTGGATACCTTCTTCAATAGTCTCGTTTAACCACTCTTCAAGTTTGTCAATATATAAACCAAACAAGGTGGGGGGTAAAGGACACCCATGTTTGACCTCAATATCACTACCAAAACACTCGAACATACCCTCTTTACTTTTGATTTTTTCTCTTAGTTGCTCATAGATTTTATGCAAAGCAGCTCCAAATTCTTTTGGGACCCCAAGTTCTTTCATTTTTTGTCATAGTTGACCACTAGGAATAGTGTCAAAAGTCTTTTTGAAGTCAATTAAGCAGCAAAACACTTCTCCCTCTTGGTTATCCCAAAAATTTTCAATGAAATTTCTTAGAGTGACGCAATGGTCAATAGTGGAGTGCTTAGGCCTGAAGCTAGCCTGTCCTCTAGCCCCTTTTCCCTCTTTTTCTACCCATCTACTGATTCTACGTTCTAGCATGCTTCCAAATAATTTTCCAAAAATAGGGTTGACCATCATAGTATGGTAATTAGAAGGATTATTAATGTCTCTACTTTTGTGGAGAGGTATAACAACACTAGTTTTCCATTCAGCCAGAAAGACATTTTGAGTAACTCCATTAAATATCTCCTTGATATGTGGAGTTAGGAGATCATCTCCCCACTTTAATAATTCTTCTTGTGCAAACCATCGATATCATGTGCTTTACCACAAGCCAAATTCTTTATACCTTGTTTGATGCCCAAGATTGAAAAGAGATCACTTGTAGTATCAGTTGTGGGTGGGTTATTCTTCTCATTTGTCTATTCATATAGGAGTTCTACATAATCTAGCCATTGAACACATGTGTTATTATTTTCTATGTTTTCTCTTTGTTGTAACTCACTCCAAAAGCCTTTTGGGTTGTGCTTCCCTAAAGAAATTGATTCCTTTCTTCTTGCAATTACATAGCTTTCTTTTTTTTATCAATTGCTTGTATGTTATCTTTCTTTCTTTGTCTGAATCCTTCTCTTTGAGGATTTTTTTGTATCCTTACACTCTTCTTCAGACCAAGGGTTAGCGAGGAAGGTATTTGAAACCTTCTTCAAAGGTCTAGATCTCTTACACTTGTTTAAGGCCTTGTGAATTAAAGGGATCAACATATTGCTACAAATGTATATTTTTTCTCTATTGTTTTCCTTGCCTTCTATACTCTTTTTAGCCAACTATAGGTTCTTTTCAAGAGTAGCATTGAAGATCACTTGGTTTTCCTGATTTATAAGAATTTTACCTTGCATGTGAACCTTCTTATGATTGTGTTGGCCATGCACTTCTTGTAGGCCTTTTGTATTTATGCCAAACTTAATAGCAAGAGGCATATGATCAAAATTTAGTTCCATAGGGTAGGTCTCATATTAAAGTTCAACAACTTTAGAATATAGGTTTGACAACATTTAACATAGTCAACTACACTTTGTCCATTGTATGTTTTGCAAGTGATATTATTGGATCTTGTCCAATTATTCATGCCAATACATATAACCATGTCGTATAAGCTACAAAGACATAGCAATTCTGCCTCAAAGTGTGAAATATTCTCATTCCCATATTGTGACACCCTTTTCCAAAGATTGTCTTCATATTCCCCTAGCCATAAGGGGTTATTATCTTATCCTATATCACTACATAATTGAATAGATTGATTGTTCTCCATCCTAGCATTGAAGTCACCAATTAGGACTATTTCCCCCATACTGCTAAAAATAGTGATATATCTCTTTAATGCAGCATAAGGGTCTTCATTAAATGTATTTATCTTTTTGTAGAGCTTAGAGCTTTTAGGAGAAAAATAGCAAACAACAAGCCAAATTTTAACTTCATTATCCATTATTTTCAGCCATATGAATTGCTTTTTTGGGTCCTCTTTCTCTAATTTTATGATACCCTCCACATTTCTTTTATTAGGATTGTTATTCCTCCTTATCCTTTACCTATTTCAATATCTTCATTTCAAATGGAGATTTTATTGTAGCCTTCAAATTCTGGAACTCGACATTCATCATGTTCATGTGTTTCTATAAGAAAAATAATGTCCTTTCCCTTTGCTATGGGCCCCAACCCTGGTCCTCTTCTCCATGAGTAACCTCTATAATTCCAACAGGTAGCATGTTTAGATATTCTCATGGGGCCCTGAGTCCCTATTTCTTGTGTGTCCAGTGCTCAATAATTTGAGCTTTCCCATTTTTTAGCCATGCCCATTTTTTTACATCTCTTGTTGATTTCAATTTCTCTTATTCCTTCCTTCATTCTTCTTGTTGTGCAAATGTCAAATCCTCATCTATGTAAAAATGAGAACCTCTAAGCATCCCCCTATTCTTCATAATCCTATATTTGTCTTCCAAGTTTCTTAAAGTAACTCTCACATGCATATCCTTTCCTCTCCTATTTTCCTTCTTATCATATTTGCTTGCTAAATACCACCTGCCCACTTCAATTTGTCTTTGAGAAAATCCCTTTCTAGAATATTTTTTCTCTCCTTCTCACCAAAGTCCTTCAAGCCTTTGATGATAATGTTTACCAATTTATCTTGTTTGTCTCTTTCTTCCCCTATTTGTCTCTTGATTTTTTTTCTATGCTTTCCTTTTGCTCGATTGACAATTCATTTACCACTTCAGCCCAAGATTTGACCTCTTTTATCTGTTCTTATAATTCATTTTCTCTTATTACCATGTTTTTCATTACTAATTCGAACTCCTCCAATTGTGTTGTGTTATTTATTTCCTTTGTCTCTGAGGTATCTTTCTCTATTGTTTTGTTTTTTCTACTTATTGTTTTAAATTGTTTAACTCTAGCTGCCCTCTCTATATTGTTTTGCATATTTATCACCTACTCCTTTAGTGACTTGTTCTCCATATCAAGATTTCATCTAGCTTCTGAAATTTCCTTTAATTTTTTGTCTTCTTGTTGCCCCTTTTCTTCTATAATTTTAATCCTCTTTTTTAATGTTCATGAGTTCAGTTACATAGAGCTCTAATGACCACAACAAATGGGAGCTTGTGGGGTTGCATATGTCTTTATTGTCTTGCAATTCTTCCTCCCTTACCTCTTTGTTTATTGCAAAAGATTCAGTTTTATTTTGATGGAATTCTCTTATTTTTTCTCTAACATTCTTCTATACACCTATGTCAATTTAAATATGGGGTATTGGTAAAGCACCTTGGCATCTGCAATAGAAAAATATGAAACGTGTAAATTTCTTGGGGGAGGGTAACTAATCTCTTAGTTTCATGATATTAACAATGACGTAAGATGGAAAAATGCACATATTTAGTGTACTATCTATGAATGCATATATTTAGTGTACTATCTATGAATTTTGATGTAGAACTACAATTAATAGTTCTTACAGCTTGGTTATCCAATGAGGATGGTTTCAATGATGAATTTTAATGATCATTAATGTTTTATGGCTTATCTTTAAATACACGATATATAGTGTTTATCTTGAGGTGTTTTCTTCACAAGTTGTTAAGTAATGATTTCATATTTGAAATGGTTAAGGAAGAAACAAAAGAGATTTTGAATTATGGGACAAGGTTGTAGGTGCAATTTTGTCTAAGAAGTATAACTACACCCATGTGGTCTAGTTCAATGATAAGGATGCACAAAGGGAAAATAGTATAATAAAAATATGCTACTTACGATAATTTTATTTCTTATCATTTTATTTTTACTCATGTAATTGCAACTAAAATTGGAATATTGCATATTCCACTCACTCAGTCGATTGTAGTTTCCATTAGTTTGAGACTTCTTCTAGGGTAGTCCAGTTACCATAATAGTTGTCATGTTGGATGATAATCATGAGGATGATTTTATTTTAGGTTTATATTTATACCCTTCCCATTTTGAGCATTCCTTTATTCTTCTCCTCCAGTACTATCATTACCAACAAATTTCCATTTTATCACTTTCTCGACCCCAATCCACCACATCCCTCTCTACATAATTATTTTGTCCTCCCTCAATTAATCTAATTTATATGTCATGATCATATTCAACTTAAAATCACAAAATTATTCCTTTTTCCACTCTATGTTTCATATTTGTCATCTTCAGCCTCCCTGCCTCCCCCACCCCCCTTTCTCCATCAATGTCAGGTTGTTTGAATAAAAATCATTTTCACAATCATATAACACGTTAATAAGTGATGCAAGGGTACTCCCTTCGCTAGCATACTTACAACAACAAAATAAAAAATTATATGAAGGGTACTCCCCTCACTCACATACTCACAATAGAAAAATAAAAAATTACAGGAAGGGTACTCCCCCTTAGAAGCATACTTACACAATCTACACTTTTTGCAACTACATGAGATAAAGTAAATTAAGGTAACTTCATCATTTTTATTAAAAGAACATTTTTAAATTTGAAATTACAAACCAAGAAGGATCTCAAGACCTCATCTATATTAGCAAGGGATGTTTTACATCAACTATACATACATGTTTGGATTACGATTACAAAGAAAAAAATGCAACTTCTATGAAACTTCAAAACAATTGAACAACTTGATGTAAAATATGGTTTTATTCAACTCTCTTCCTTCACACCTAAAAACACACTTAATTATTCTTTTTATTTCTCCAAAAGATGCATCCATGGCTTCTTGCTTTCATTATGTGCTTCTCTTCATCCTCGCTTCATCTTGTTGAGTCCCAAATTAGTTATTTTTCCAAATTTCTAACTTAAATAAATTTTCTAGCAATTCAAATGATGTAACTCCCAAATTAGATGCCATATTTGATTACTTTAAATTATTTCCCAATATCTCAAGGTAAAATTTGAAAATAACAATAGATCTTATTACTCAAAATGGCATAAATCACTAGCTATGACATCTAGAAGTTTTTGGGATTATTCCCCGCAATATCCACGCCCTATTTGACCATTTTACATTTTAAAATTATCCTTGGTACAACTTGACATATTCATGAAATTAAAAAATTGACTTTCTAGCACTCTATGTCAGAAAATGAATTTACAAGGCATCTAATTTGAGTACTCCTCCATAACTCTCATTGACCCACCATAATTTATTTTTTAATTCAAATTTTAATCCTCCATATATTTCCAACACCCATTTTATGTACTCCATATATTTCCAACACCCTATCATATATTTCCAACACCTCATATAGGTGGAAATATTTCAAGTAAAATATAATGTTAAATTCTAACATGGTAACTATAATTCATATCATAATTACTATTAATAATAGTAAAATAATTATCCAGACAATAAAAGCAATTATACACTTTATCATCTTCGACTCTTACATACAAATCAATACTAACAAATTTATGATTTTAAATCAATGAACTATCTACATTGTTAGAATGAATTTAGAATAACTGAGAGGGGAGGGGTGAATCAGTTATCCTCAGGTCTAGATGTAGCAAATAAAACTTTTTGTATTTCAGATCTACTCGGCAACAGTAGCATATGTCAACAACTTAATCATGCAGTTTACTGTCTAATATAATTAGCTTATAGAAACATAACAGTAAAACAAACCATAAGCATTCACACAAGTTGACACAAGTATTTAACGTGGAAACCCAATATGGGAAAAACCACCAGTAACATGCTACCAAGTTTCACTCTTC
>MU227701.1:5858009-5891912 GCA_018584345.1 Thuja plicata
TTTACCTTTGATAAGACATGGTGCATCATTACCAAATTTTACATATCCTCCTTTGCATTGGTTTAGGGTTTCAAACTTATCCTTGTCACCAGTCATATGATGGGAACAACCACTGTTAATGATCCAACGATCCCCTTTACTCTTATAAGAAATTAAAGTAGTTTTCTCATCATCATCAATCTTCTTTCATTGCAACATAAACAACTTCTATATCATTGTCATCAGAATTGTCAGTATCATTGTCAGAATTTTCTTCAGCAATATAGCAAGATTTCTTACCTTTGTCTTTGTAATCCTTATATTTCATGAAGTCTCGGTCATCCTTTCTGTCTTTGTATTCTTTGTGTTTTTTGTCCTTTCTTTCATCTTTTTCATTCTTATCAGGACATCTAGCAACTATATGATCAGCTTTATTGCATGAAAAACAAATGATAGGAAGTTTACCTCTGTATTTTCCTTTTCCTCTGGACAACCTTTTTTCCATAAGTGCTTCAATTTCTTCAAGATCATCATCAGTAGTGTCACTATCACTATTCACATGTTTCTTTCCTTTCTTAGATTTATTGAGGACCAATTGAGATCTAAAAGTAGAATCAATACCTTGTGGATTGTAGTTATCACAATTTGACATTTCAAATGTAGTGAGTCTGCCTATCAGATTTTCCAGATTTAGATTATTGTTAGGAGTACATCTCAGTTCTTGAATTGCAGAAACTCTAATAGCATATACAGGAAGTAAAGTTCTCAATACCTTGTTCATAATAGTGTTCTCATCTATTGTTCCATTAGCTCCTCTAATGGCATTTACAACTTATTTTACTCTACCATAATATTGATTAACATTTTCACCTTCTTGCATTTTCATCTCATCAAACTTACCTCTTAGACTTTCTAATTTAGCTCTCAGTACATTTGTGTCTCCACCATAGATAGTTTCTAGTTTATCCCACATATGTTTTGCATTTGTGCAGCTCTTTATTTCATCAAACTCTGAATAGCTCAATGAGGATGTGATCTCCAACATTGCTTGATTGTGCTCTTGCTTTTCTCTTAGTTGTTCATCTGTGAGAGAAGTAGTAGGTGATACATAGTCATTTTCAATAAGTCGCTTAGCATTATCTCCAATACCAACCAGATGCAGTTTCATCAAACTTTGCCATGCAGGGAAGTTATCTTTGTTCAGCTTCAGACCCTCCTTATACATCTTGATCTTTTTGCTCCAAGTACCTTCAAACTATTTTTCAGGCAACGCTCTGATACCAATTGTTAGAATGAATTTAGAATAACTAAGAGGGGAGGGGTGAATCATTTATCCTCGGGTCTAGATGCAGCAAATAAAACTTTTTGTATTTCAGATCTACTTGGCAGCAGTAGCATATGTCAACAACTTAATCATGCAGTTTACTGTCTAACGTAATTAGCTTGTAGAAACATAACAGTAAAACAAACCATACACATTCACACAAGTTGACACAAGTATTTAACATGGAAACCCGATATGGGAAAAACCACCAGTAACATGCTACCAAGTTCACTCTTCTGAAGTGAGCTCTGTGAGGAGCCAACCCTATTAAAGGTTACAATAACACACTGTTAGGTGTGACCTGGTTAAAGGATTTAATCACCCTGTTAGGTGTGGCCTTGTTAGAGGACTTAGAACATTCCACCTGAATGTCACCTTGTTAGAGGATTTATACAAAATGACTGTTAAGTCAACCTTGTTAAAGGATTTTAACTGATACAATGGTTAGAAAGTAATCAACAGTTGTGATCTGATACATACAACTTACTTTGCAAATTCAGATCCAATTACAGCTCTGATGCTAACTTACTAGATGGTCTGCATTGTCATTTCAATCTTTTGATCTGCTTGGAAATCCGTCAAGCAATCACACATGTAACTCTCTGCTTCTATATTCAGCCTTCTCTGCTAGGTCATGCCAATCAGTAAATCAACTATGCAATCCTCTTGCATACACACATCCACTTGCACACTTAATGAATAACCCCTTGAGGTTATCATATACCTCTCTGTCTAGGTCAGATAAATCTTTGCCGCTTAATCAAGATCGTAGATATTAGGTTAGGTCAGATCCAATGGATCATTCCATCATTATATTACATTTACTTCTCCAAAGTAGTCTCTAATTAAATCTTGAAACCATGCATTAATTACGGTTATCCATACATTAAATGATGTGGATCAATCTTTAATTAACTTTACATATCCCAATAAAATTAACTAAGTTGGCCAGAGATCTCAAATCTCATCATTAATCCAATTACTGTAAGTCGGCCAACATCACTATTTTTACTCGGCAATTTCACTGGTGCTCGGCACTGAACAAACTTTCTCGTCACAAACAACTTCGCTTGGCACAAACAACTTTCTCAGCACAAGCAACTTTGCTCGGCACAAGCCAAACTTGCTCGGCACAAAACAGCAAGAAAAACTGTCTTTGAAAGATAAACAACTAATGACTTTGCCAGAGTGGCAACTGATCAAGTACCCTTTTATTTTCCTTAACTCAACCATTCACTTGGTCTTCTTGTTAAATCTTCTTCATCAACAATAGATATGGTACTCAAACAGATAACAATAGTCTCGCCAGTTAAGTTTTGACATCAATGACAAAATAACAATTGCTTGCATTGTCACTTTCCAACACTACATATCTCACTCACTTTTGTTTCCTTCATCATCTTCTTCCTACATGCCAACCAAAATCATCATACTTCATTATTTCATTCTCTAACATGTTATTGTTGCACCTTATGATCTCTCTTTCTTTACCCTTTTTAACAATTTCATCCTCACAAAATCATCATACTTCATTATTTCATTCTCTAACATGTTATTGTTGCACCTTATGATCTCTCTTTCTTTACCCTTTTTAACAATTTCGTCCTCACAAAATCAACTTTATTAGTAACATTAATTTTCTTTGATTAAATTGACATTTACCTCCTTGCCTACCACTACAACTTTTTCTTCTTCAAAGAGGCATGTATCAATTGCAATCTCTTTAAACACATCATCTTCTTCTATTGTTTCTCCTTCAAACAATGGTAGAAAGATATTATAATGATTTTATATATTCCTTCTTTTAAAGTAAAAACATTACTCAAGTTCATTTTTGCATTCAAATTACTTCTATTATTTGACGGTTTATTTTAGAAATATTTAGTTACTAAATATACATTTATGTTATTAATATGTATTTAATTGAATGTTTGTAAGACTTTTCACATACTACAAAGGGTATTCAATACAAATATGATATTACTAAGAACTAATTGTTCTACAAAATATGGTCATGGGATGACATATGGTAGTTCAAATACAATGTCAACATTTAAGTTTGAAAACAATGTTTAAAATTTAAATTCTAAAAATTAATTGTCGATAAAAAACTTTTAATGAAGGCTAAGGTTTAATATTCTGTTATTTGTAGTAAAATTTGGTGTGATGCAATAAAAGGGAGAACTTATATGTGCAATAAGTATATATACCAAATTATAATAAATTACATAAATTCATATATACACATCCATAGCATCATATATTAATATTATTACATGGATTCTACGTGTCTTTTATTCTTCATAATTTACTTTCACTTCTCATATTTTGTATTCTCGCATACATTTGATTCATATTAGTCCACACAAGATTTCACACTATTTCACACTCTTATCTTTCACATTTCCCTCTTTATACAACCTCTTAAAGCCTCTTTGTAATACCTTCCATCATATCCTTTTACAATAGCACTTAATTATCATATCCCCACTAATTTTCCCTCTCTTCTATGTTATTTTACTCTTTTATAGCTTATTTAAGAATGTTAAATGTGGTTTAATGTTATTTAAGTGTATATAATATAATATGGGTCTAGAAATTACCCAAATAAAATATGTGGCGCCTCAGATATTTCTATTTCATGTCAATATTGTCCTTGATCCTAAAACATTTTCTTATCATCGAGAAAATCTAGAGAAACCACTTGTATCCTTCACGATTACCTTTCTTATATGACACTTCCTTAATATAAACCTTTTTTATGTGCTCTACTTATTATATAGCAACACCCCCTTTGTGTAATTAGCAAGACCCACGTTGGTGCATTCAATCTCTACTCAAGCATTTAAAATTGTCTTGATCATTGTAATGCCCCACCTAGGAACCCATGATTAATTAACCTAACATGATACTAAGAAGATGAAATAAAATAAAATAAAATAAATTGCTTAATACAAATGCAGAAGCAAGTTAAATTCAATTAACATTCCCAAAAGTTCCAAGACGTGGTTACTTAACAATATTAACTAAACTACTAAGTACAACATAAAGTAAACTAACATACATGTTACAATTGAATAACAAGATGCAACCATCAAATTAATGTAAGTAAAGATACAATTGATACAACATGGTATACATAATAAAACATCTTCCACTGCACAAGTCGCATAGATCACAATAATGAATCAAGTCACAAATACAATACATAACATCTCCTAAATGGATTTATCAAACCAATACATGATAGAATACAAGATATACATCTCATGACAACAATAAGCAAGTCTCCAACAATGAACATAGTAGCAGCATCTAGGATCATCCAATTATATAATCATAAACATCGGATCTCAATGGTAAATATAATCACTACCACTAACCATGTGGAACCCTGAGGTCCACCCCACAATGTTGAGGAGATAAACACTAGGCCCCACTCAAACAGATAATCAAACAAGAAAGGCTAATGCAAGTTGCACTAGATGAAAATCTTACAAGGTTATCAAATAGGTATGATCGAGACACACTACCAGATGTACCAAAACACTCTTAGGAAACTAGGATACATATAGGAAAGTGTCATCACATACGTCTACCCCTTGGGACAAGCTCACTAAACTTCGTCCCCCAAGTGTGATCATATGCGGAATCATAAATCCTTTCATGCAGACAAGGAAACAAATCATGTCAGATCACTCTGCCCCCTGGATGGACAAGCATCTTCTCCCACTCCCATCCTTAGCTTGTATTAACACTCAAGGCATGGGCAAGGCACTATAATTATCTTATTAATGCTTGCCTAATAAATTTATTAAGTTATCACTTTATTAAGTTACAATGAGTTGCCTTGGTCAACCACTTGTGGGCCCTCAAAACCAACTAAAAAGAAACAAAGAGAAGAATAAACCAATAACCTCAAAAAACCTCTCGTAAACCATCAAATTATGAAAATCACTACTGAAAAGTGTTGGAGCATAATAAAGAATATCACATCCTATACAAGGATCCAAACTGCCAAACCTCAATATGGATATCTCAATAGATCAATTACCAAATTCAAATAGTCTATCATATCACAAGATTGATGTTCATCAAGAACAAACTCATTAATGGCATCAACTTCCAATCAAAGAGTGAAACATAACCCAAAAGGACCATCCTTAGATCAAAAGAAAAGTTACAAAAGAAGAGACAAGGCGACCAAATTGACAAATAAAACTTGACACAAAATAAACAGCCACCCCTTGAGGTTAAACAAAACGACGATCAAAGAGTCAATTGAATACACAACATAACTCCCAGATACACCCAAAACCAACACATGAAATATTGTTACATAAAACATGGTTATGAACCCTGTGAAATACGATATCAAAAAGTAAAACATAAAATCATGAATGAACACAATCCCCTCCTAGGGTATTACTCTACCTTTGACTGACAATTAGTCACAAACGTAACAAAACAAAACACTAGTTATAAAATACATCTATATATAAAACCCTCATCTAATAATATTTAAATTATAACCCCAATTTAGATATAATCTAAATTAATTTAAGTTAGAATTAAATTAACTATAATCTAAACTTAATCAAAATATAAATTAATTGGGTTAATTATATTCTAAATCAAATATATAGATATATATACATTAACAAAATAACTTATATAAATTAATTGTTACATAAACTAATTATAATAAAAATACATTAATAAATATTATTTATTTTAAAAAATAATAATAAACAAAATTATTAGCTGCCCCATGGGGGCCTTGCCCTCACCCACGAGGCCCTCTACATGTTGCGGGCTTCGCAGCCACTGCAGAGTAACCGCAATAAGTTGTGGTGTACCTGTAGTGGCCTGTGGGTTACGTGCAGGGTGGGAGACGTGTCCCCACCTCCCCACAATTTTTATTTTTATTTTATTTTAAAATTTCTTTTATATATATATATATATATATATATATATATATATATATATATATATTAAAGTGTCTCTCTCTTTCTCTCTTTCTATATATATAACATGCATTAATCTAGAAGAAACCCAAATTTAGAAAAGTATAATAAATACATGCAATTTCCCTAAAATCAATTTTCCTTAAAAATCCTTCAAAAGATAGGATGCCTTTTCTTGGCACATATCCCGAAATTGGATACCCAAAAAATACAATTTTTAAAGAAGATAACTTTATCAACTTTTCCACAAAATTTTAAAAACAAACCCTGATTATCAAAATCATAATTTTTGAATAAAACAATCAACAATCACACGAAATTTAAAAAGGCATGAAGAAGACAAAAACTAATTGAAGACTTCAAAGAATCAAGACCCTACCTTGAATCAAAGAATCAAAACCGAAAAGAAAAGAAGACCAAAACTCGAAACCAATTACTCCAAGCTTTAAAATCCAATTCTTTAACCCTAAAAACCTCTAAATAAAAGGTCCCAAAAAACTACCAGAAAATTGCTCCCAAAACCAAAATGCATAAAATAAACTAACCACTTCAACCTATATAAAGAGAAAGCAAAAACCAAGGGTTTGAAAAAGTGCAACCCTAAAAAATAAATTAAACATGACTTAATAATAATTAAAAGTCACTTTACTAAATTTGAACTTGACTTAAGTTCGCACAACTGAACTTTATAATTAAAGTTAAAATTCAATTTATTAAAAATTAGTGCATGCAAAATTGTATGACTTTATTTTTATTTAAATTTAAATTAATATTTATTGCATAATTTCAATCATACAACTTTGAAATAAAAGTAAGTGTTCAAGTGATACATTACTCAATTGTACATTTCATAACAATTTTTTATTTAATATTAATTAAATATTTAATTATTATATTTAGACTTTATATAAAAAATGATTTAATAAATATAAATATTTAATTTATAATTTATAATTAAATATCATCGTATTAATATTTTGACATTCTAAAAGGTGTGATTATTTAACGTTTATAATTAACCCTTAATTTATCATTTTACTGACATCATAACAAAATGCATCATAAGCGTACATGAATGCATGCATACAAGAATCTGACCAATCACAATGTAGTAGAGATGCAACAATCACAAGCATACTCAAATAGGGTTCACGAATTCAAGTCACCTTGACGAATCCGAGTAGGGTAGGCAATCAAATACTTGTCCTCTCGTATGACAAAATGTAGGTTTTAGGATTATATTTTAGGCATAAATGTTATCTCCCCTCTTTCACCATTGAGATATGTGTAAGGGAATGTTCAATCCTGTCAATTCAAGGGAGACGATGCTCGATACCTGCAAACCCACATCACAAAGCCGAACATGTACATATTCATAACAAGCAATGGTAGGGATCGTTACATCATGTGGATCTCGCAAGCAAGTAACTACGACTTTGTCCCTCACCATACAAGCACATCAAACAGAGATATAAAACATATACATAATCCATATAAATCTAGATATAGGAGTCAGTAGGTCAATTAAAACATAAATATCCACAATATCATCATTTGAAAATGATAACCATCGTCCAACTAGCAACATGATATAACTCAAATAATCAATGTACCATAGTATTGCATCATCATAGGGTATTGTCATACATCAAAGCATCATCAAATCCATCTGAAGGTTTGACACAGGAAATACAAGGGCCTAATAGTATTTGGCATCACAAGTAGAAATGGTAGCAGACGGGTGGGTATTACAATCACTATCATTTTTTACATATGAATATTTAAGCTTATACAACATCTAAAACATATACGTTATTTTTCTCCAATTGGATCCATTAGTTCATCCATAATTCATTTGTTGTATTATATCCTAGATTCTATTTTCCACTTTTTGTTCTAATATTTTTTTCAAAATAATTAATTAGTCCACAAATAATACGAGGACAAATATTCTAACACATTTTTTTCTATGCCCTTTCCTACGACAATGAGAATATTGTATTTCTTGAACAATTTTTTTATAACTTGTTTTACTTGTAACATGTTTTCTTACCAAATTCGAGGACCTTCATTATCTAGCCTCACAATTGGTATACTGGATTTATTAAGTTTTCTCATATATTTTATTGTTCCCATCATCTTAAAACATTAATTCTTTGTGGAACATCCTTTTTCATTATCGTCCCAACAATCAAGACTTGTAGATTCAAAATCATCATTATCCCCTACCATTGCACACTTCATCAAAAGAATCTTTAGTTATACTATATTTATCACTTGATTCATCAAGTGAATAATATAATTCATTTGTATCACAAGAAGTATCATATAACAAATCCTTATACTTGAGGCACTTATTTTTCTTAAGGGTTTCTTCCAATAGATTATTTTTAGCTTTCACTTTTGATATTTCATCTTTTCTTAACTATTTTCCTCTTTTGATTCTTTCTTTTTAACATTCTCTAATTATTCTCCTAAACTATTCTTTTTAAAATTAAGTTTTATTTTTACTTCACTCTTTGTCCATTCCTTCCTATTAAATAAAATTATGTCAAAAAGTCCAGAATTTTCACTTCTCAAATTTTTAACTCTAATTTATTTATTTGGTGTGATCTCCCAAATTATGCTACAACAATCAAGGTCTCAATAATGGAATCAAATGTTGATAGAAAAACATAGACCAAAGTCTAAGAGTTAATAGTTTGTTATATTTAGCAAACCTTGGTGTAATGCAATATAAAAGAACTTATATGGAATAAGGATAAATAAAACTATACTAAGTTACATATATTCATATATACACAACCATTAAATCTTATATTAACATACTTTTATGGATTATATATGTCTTATAATTAATTCTTCATAATTTACTAACACTTGTCATCTTCCTTATTCTCACGTATATTTAGTTCATATTATTTCACACATGATTTCACATTATTCAACACTCTTATCTTCCACTTTTTCCTCTTATATGACCCTTGAATGCCTCTTCATAATGTTTTCCCATCAAATCCTTTCACAATAGCACTTAATTGTTTTATTCCCAAGAATTTTTCTTTTCCTCTATGTTATTTTACTCTTTTATAGCTTATTTAAGCATATTAAATATTTTTAAGGGTGTTTAAGTGGTATATAATGAGTATATGGATCTAGATATGACCTGAAGAACAATTGTGGTGTGTCAAGCCCTCTTTATCCGGCCAAAGGGATCATAAGACAATAATAATATGTTAAATTATTAATTGTAAAATAGAAATAAAAAATATTGTGATAGTATGGTCATTGTTAACAAAAATAGAGTACACGTACAAATAAAATAAGATTTAAAAAATAATGACTCTAAAATGGAAAATGGTTATATGTAATTTATTAGTTCTTAAATAAAAATTAAAAATGTGTATCGCTAATAGACAAATATCATATCATCAACAACAGCTTGACCTCGTAGTGTAGTGGTGATAAAGAGGCATTATTAATGGTGCCATGAAGGTTTGAACCCCATGAAGAATGAAGAGAGAAGAAAGAAGATGAGGAGGAGGAGGAGGAGAAGGATGTGAAGAAGATGGAGGAGGTCTTGAAGGAGGAAGAAGATGTGAAGCAGGAGGACAACAGTTAGTAGGAAGATGTGTAAGAGGAGTAAGACAATCAAGCATTAATGCCAGATGGATGAGGTCCCCCCTTTGTGGCCTCACTTGGAGCAAGGACCAGACTAACCTAAAAAGTACTAAATCTCTTCTTATTGTCAAATCATCTACTCACTCTAACTATGGGTCAACTTGGTCTTAGTATTTATTTGCTTTTTTCTATATAATTGTAATGGAGTAAATCTAACCCTACAAAGAGGAAAATATGCCCCTTTGAGACACAATTTCACAACATACATTTATATATCTCCAACTAGATAAATCGGTGAAGATGTCTAATTACAAATAAAGAAAAAGAGGGTTCTAATTATAAAAGTGGAAAGACCATACAAAGCATTTTTAGTCCACCAAGTGCCTTGGCCAAGGATGCTAGTGCGGAGCGTAGAAATTTATGTGATGTGTTCTAGTCTTGTACAGATCATGATAAAGAATATCCAAAATATGGAGAACACCCAACTCTATCTTTCATATAACCTGCAAAACCCAAAATCATAATTATGCCAATGAATACTAAACAATATAAATATAAAGAAACAAGGATTTAAAAGAAAGACACATACAGTAAATAATTATAGAAAACTTCCATGTTGTTGAATGCCTTCAATGAACCTACACACAAGAAGAAGAGGATAAATGTTTGGGGTTGTTTGGAGACTTGCCTCAATCAAGTCCCTATTTTGGTATTTCCACCTCCACAACAACTAGATAGATAAATAGATAGATAGATAGATAGATAGATAGATCAAAAGATAAATAGATAATAATGATTTGATAGATAGGGGACATGATAAATCCCAAGATAATCAAAGACACAAGAGAGATAGAAATTTATTATGGAATAGGCTTGAGAAAGCAAAGAGAGTTGTGGATATTGTTGTGAGAGCTTGTTGGAGAGAGAGAGAGAGAGAGAGAGAGAGAGAGAGAGAGAGAGAGAGAGAGAGAGAGANGTGGGAGAGAGAGAGAGAGAGAGAGAGAGAGAGAGAGAGAGAGAGAGAGAGAGAGAATGACTTTAAAAGTTAAAAGATGAGGGAAATAAGAGATTGTGAATCATCTTGGAAGATTATAAACTGTTTCTACCAATCTAGGCAAGTGACAAGTGTCGAAATGCTCATAACCAACATTTTTAACGTTAAGATGTTGTGGGATGCTAGCATGTTATACATTTGTGCAATGTTCTAGTGTCCAAAACATCACACTAAAAATGACAGGAGACAAGAGAGAAACACAATTAATGTAAAAAAGACATAAAAAGGTAGTTGTTGAAAATGACCTTCAACATCCTGAGAGGGAAAATGATAATGCAAGGTTTGAAATGGGCCTATGTAGATGCTAAGGAAATGGACGTTAAAGTGGTTATTAAAGCATCGGTAAAATTGCAAAAGAGTATGAAATTGTTTATTGTACAATAATTTCACTTAACTTTTCATTTTTGTCGATATATATATTATTCATTGTGCTATATATGGTAAAATTGGTGTATGTGTTGTACAACCCTCTTGTTTCACATATGGACCTCTAGATTCTAAATGTCCTTTCATAATAAAAAAAATTGGAGATTATCTAGTTATACGAATCTTAAAAAATATATATTTATCCTTAATTTCAATAATCCTAATGCATTCTAAAATATATCACCATCCACTAACCTCAATATCATGGTTTGACATATATTAAAAAATTTGAAATATATTGATATTAAATCACACAATATTTTTCTCTAACTTAAGGTTGCTCAAAGATTTATTATCAATCCATTTCAAAAGGCGCTCTCCATGAGTTTAAACTATTATGGCATTGCTATTGCAAAATAGGTTGATTGATCTATAAGGCTATTGTTATTTTTATTTTCTTATGTGTGCTTCCATTGAAATTTAAACTTATAAAAATTTGATTAGTCGATATTTTTATCTCTTAATGAGAACCAGATGATTGATAGATGATTGAGGATACAAAATAATGGGTTCATATGGAAATAATTGATCTCGATTGTTTAAATAAAGTGATCCTACAATATCCTTTAAAGTAGTAGTTCTGATTAAGTAAAAGCAGGATTTGAAAGGTCCCGAAACCTTGTACAAAAGCAGCAAAAGATAGGTCAAAGAAAGACCAAAAAACAACTATGGAGCCCCACCAAACAAGCCAAAGGAACTAACCATAGTTCCAACCAAAAGGAAAAAAAAAAGGCCCAACCAGCCACAAACAAGGCAATCAAGATTTACATTTTTGCCCATATTTATGTGAACGTAAGTTCATATCAAATGAAGGAGTGGAAGATTTAAATTTTTTTCCCTTAACTGTTGTCCATCCATCCTCCACCTGTTAGACATCCTTCTTCCAGTCCAAAGAGGAACCAGAAGAGCTTACTAAAGTGCAGGTCACAATCCCAGCCACTGTCATACCCAAGTGGAGGGGTAACACCACTGTCATACCCCAAGATCCTCCCAGGAGAACCATGAACAGCATAACCAAGAGCACTAGAAGAAAAAAACGCTGAACCAAGGACAACATCAACGATCTGCACAGGGACAGCACTAGCAACACCAGAAGGGACAACAACAGTAGATTCAAAGACAACATTAGCAACATCAGATACATCAATAGAAGCTCCAGCCAGAGCTTGATTATTCTGAGGAGGAAAAGCAATCGATCCCCCATCCACAGAATCTTTACGAACTGTATAATGTTTTCCAGAAGCCCCTGACCACCAAGAAGGTGATTTCTTCGATTTAATCTTATTAGATACACACCGCGCAACAAGATGGCCAGTCTTGTGGCATTTCCTACATTTGAACGGGATACCTTCGTAATCAAGATTCTGAGTCCAAGAGCCCTTAGAAGAGGCCAAAGTGATCTTCTCAGGAACACCCTTGGAAATGTCCATCTCCACAAGAATACGAGCATACGTTGTCTTATAAATTTCAAAGGAGTACATATCCACCATCTGAAAATCCCCAAGAGCCTCACCCACCGATTCCAAAATAGAATCCAGCCATAGATGAAGGGGAAGATTCGGAAGTCTAACCCATAAGGGTATCTTATTAAAGGACTCAAAGAGAGGATCAAACCCCTGATACCAAGGTTTGGCCATCAAAGGGAAGTGCTCCTCCCAAGAGAAACAACAGTCACACAAAATAGTTTTCCTGTCTGCAGCATTTTCAAACTTTACAATAAAAAAACCCCTTGCCACAGGGTATATCTAAGCATGACCAGTTAAAAATGGTTCCCAATGTTCGGAAATCCAAGCATGCAACCGAGAAAGAGAGGGCCAAAACCCCTAAAATGAAAGATAGCAGCATTCATAGAATTACAACTTTAACAATATTGTAGTTACAACTTTAACAATATTGTAAAAATATTCCCTTGTAATAGGTTCTTCTTTGATACCTTATAAAAATAATGCATTGTTAAATCATGCCTTCATAGAATTACACAACTTGTTTCTTTCATTAAACTAAAAATAATAGTATTTTACTCATTTTTCATCAAGTGCCAACTTTTAAATTTTAGAATTATTACTAAATGCTTTGATAGATATGTATTATCAAGAGTTGTGCATATTATTTTACACGGCTTGTATATTTTAAATAGATCTTTTTTAGAACTTTTCACAAGAATATTCATTCTCTCTGATTGGAGAAGAATGCCAAATAAATTAGAAGTAATTTATTCGGCTTAATCTAAATAATAGGTCAAGAGCTTTGTCTATTTTGAGACAATGTTTATACATTGTTCTAATAAAATATTATAATCTATAAAAACTCCTTGTATTAGCCTACATAAGGAGCTCCATCTGATATCAACATGTTTAAATAGTTTGTTTCCTATAGTTAAAATTTCAATTAAATATTGAAATTTTCAAAACCATTTGGGACTTTGGTAAAATTATGAGTGGAGCTTGGAGACTAAGCTTTCAATTTTTAATACTATAGAAGACTTGCTCACAAATTTAAATACTAAATTCATTAAATGGGCCACGTAGTGAATGTCAATCATATATGGTAAATTAGATGTTTATATCTTTACACCAAAATCACTCCTAGTATCTTGAATTGCTAAAGTTCCACGTGTACCTACGCACACCAACATTTTGGGCAACTCTGGAGTTCTAATTTAATTCAAATATCTCATCTAAAGATAATGCAATAAAATTGATAATATTTGTATGTAATTTTTTATATCTCGGTGAAACAACTTCTTCATTCACTTGCATAGTTTATTGACTAATGCACATTAAGGAATTTAGTCAAAATATGAAAAGAAACACTCAATAATATTTTTTTCCATGTGTTGCACCAATAGTATTTTCAATTTGATCTTCAATTGTGTGCTTCCACATGCAACAAGCTTCATCCTTATTGAATATACTCATGATATTCCATTATGCTTAATATGAGGACATTATTCCTTTCTTTCGCATCTTTTAATTATTATTTTTTACTTTAGATTATGGTTTGTATTTCATAAAGCTTTACCAACATGTTTTTCTATAGCTTCAACTTTTAACCACAAATTCATGTCACTACTATATTTCGAACTATAAATATTACACTCTATTCCATGAGAGGATGAATTGTTTTAATTCTCCAATAGTTTAACAAATGAATACTTAGGCATATATCAATCTAAAATTTCTTTACAAATCCCATGTTCTCCTTGATTTTATTTGCCTTGGTTTCCCCCTTCTTAATAAGACCTACATTTTCATTATCACTTGTTGAGGTGGGTCTATTAATATTATCATTCCCACTCCCTTGATACTCCTATATAACATCATCTTTGGCATTGTCAGTGCAACTCATTTTAATTTTCCTATGAGGCATGCATCTCCTTTAACGTTAATACATGGCACAGATTTTGAATTTGAAGATTTATTTAATGGATGGCAAATATTGCCAAAGTATGACATTGTGGTTTTGCATTTTAATGAGCACCATTTATCACTTTCAAGAAATTAGTTCCTCTTCAATATCTTTCATTTATTGAAAATCATTAAAAAAATGTGTTCTTGTATTTAAGGTCATAATTCATTATCAAATATTAAACATTAAAAAATATCAATATCATAAATGTATTATGTAAAAATGAAACTATACAGAAAAATCAACAAAAGATATCATAGAATATAGATTTGTGGGGCTAGATGTCTCAATATTCATATCATCTATCACAATGAAACCAAACTAGTAAACTTATAAATAAAAATTAGTTATCTTAAATTATAAAACAACAAAGAAATTATCACTTGTCTTTGGTTGACTCGTTGGTGTCTATAGTTTCTTATGACTCACTACAATATATAGAATTCAATCTAGGAAATAGGAACTAGGAATATGAAGCCAAAGAAATGCATCCAAAAGAGAATTCTCAAAAGGATGTAAAGATTCAAGAATCAAGTCAATTTAAATTGATACTAGAACAAAAAGAGTAAAAGATTAATTCAAAATTTTAAGTGTGTATATGAATGCACATCTAGAACTTATTGCACGATTATAAAATGGTGGAGTAAAAACTTAGTGAATCTTGTGTGATTGTCAAATGGTCAATATAAATGTTGGGTGATTTATACCATAATTCAAAGCACATGTTGTGTTTTTAAGGTGATTATAACCCTATACTTAGGATGATGTTCTAATGGTAGTGGTGAAATTGGTCCAGATAAATGGTGAATCTTTAATTTTATTGACTAGTATGTCTATAAATTAAAACATTCATCCCAAATTCCAATTGTTTTCCCCTTAAAAACTTGTAGTTAACTATGAAAAAATGTTACTTATAAATAAATTGGCGTCAACTTAACATGCACTCGATTGATAAAACCTAAAATCCAAATTAGGCCCCAAAATATTGTATTATACTCTCTAAAATCAAATTAATTTATATGAACTATTGATGAATTGGAAAAGATTCACCATGCTAGAAAAATCAATGGATTATATCAAGCCCACAAGTTGTTCCAATTGTGTCATTGTTTTACAAATCTTCTCTTCTATTCAAGTAATGGGATATTAGGTTTCTAGCTCACTCAAGTATTATAATCATTAGGTTGCTTCAGGTGCTTATTTATTTATGGGGAGCATGCACCACACTTGTTTTACAATGAATACACAATTACTCTACCAATAAATTGTTCCTTCTAAATTACTAGATTAATATTATATGAGATATTTGATACTAGCTCTTCGACCCACTAATCATATCTACATGGCTCATTAGTTGATACTTTGGTAGCCTTGAGTGCAACAATATTTTTGTGATTCCTTTTTCAATATTCAGATTTAGCAAGGATCTTTGCTCAAGATCCATAAATTATCCTTCATTCAATCGAGATCATAGCTCAAGTTGTGGTCATGTGTCTAACCATTTGATATGACAATGAATAATTGCAACTTTTTGACATCATTGGTGATATTTTTTATGCATTAGTCTATCTCAGATGTATTCCAATGTCATGGAACATCTTCATGACTAGTAAATGAGTTGATAGTTGTAGGTGTGGGCTCATAGATCACAACTAGGTTTCGTATGCTACCTCTGTGTCATCCTCTCCAATGGTGCTTACTCTATCCAACATATGCACTAGATACATATGAATTTATTAATATTTTGAAACATTTTATTAAAACTTTATCTAGCTACTACATGTAATTTTCATTAGCTAGCTTCCTAGCTTGAATGTATAAGATGCACTTAATATTGTTAGGAATAAGGTGTCTCAACCGGTACAATGGGGAAAAGGATGAGGGAAGAATACGGGTGTGACCTACCTGTCCCAATTGCACAATTGGAAGGAAGATGACTCGATAAGCTCAAGTGAGGCTTAATCGCTAAATGAGTGCAATAATCCTTCACAATAATGAATTGGGATAAGTTGGATTTTAAGGGAAATAATAGGATAATGCAAGATAGAAGGCCAAATGAGAAAGTATGACAACTAGTTATAGAAAATACAGACTAATATAAAATAAAAAGACACTTGTAATGAGCTTAAATAAAAATTGGAAGGTTGTACTGACCTGCAGTCTGAATTTGGAGAAGATTTGATAGGTACATAATGCACTGGGTGTTATGTTCCTAGGTACAGAGCACCTAGTGCGTTGTATACCTAGTGATTTTTTCTAAGACTTTCACAGTCGGCCTGACAAGTTCCACATGTTCTAAATTAAGTTCCAACATATTCGCCACTTGTTCCTTCATACAGAAAAATGGGAAAAATTGTGGAAAGGGGTCTGTGTTTGTCAAACCCCTATTTAGGAATCAACCTTAAAAATGAAATGAAATTGCATAAATGAAAGTATGTAAATGCAAAGGTGAGTGTTAGATCTATCTTCCATATACTTTCATGAAGATCATGCATATTCATGAAGATTCTTGTATGTTTCTTGAATTGTAGTTGTTGAATCTTTGAATGTAGGAAGGAATCAAGGATGCCTTTCATAAATGCATAAATCTGTGAATGTCACTCCAAGATCTTCAATGTTGTTATGCTTGATAATTCTTTCCTTACAGAATGGAAGAAGGAAATGGATGTAGATGGATAAAAGGATCTTCTTGCGTGATTGATAACTCCTCTACTTGGCCATCATGGGAGAGAATCTTGCTACAATGGAGAAAATTGCATTCAAAATGCCTTGGATGCTTGGAGAATGCTTGAAAGTTGAATGCTTTCCTTCAAATCTTGAGAGTGCATAAGAAATCTTGATCATGGTTCTTGAATACTTGCTTGTGGATTACTAAAATGAGGAGAGATATGCCACTTATATACTTCTTACAACATTTTAGGATTCAAAAATGAGGAGACCGACACAAGATCTAATTTCCCACTAACACCGCATGGGGCCACCAAATTAAATTTGGTCTCAAAAGTTGGGGTATACAACGCCCAGGGAGTTATATACCAAGGAAACTGGGCCCAAATGGAAACGAGGAGTCAAAATGAAGAGAAGATATTAGAATAAGTGGAGATAGGTAGTTGGATCAAACATAATGAACATGAAATCTCAAAATTGCCAAAATGGGGCCTAATAGAGAATCTAATTATGGGTGCTAACTTTTTAGGATGGTACATTTAAGCCCCCTATTTAGCAGGAGTATAAGACAACCTCATGCTCATGGTAAAGTATATCAAAATGGCGTAAATTTTTTATAAAGGTTAAGAAGACAAGGAAACACCGATCCCCCAAGTGACTTAGGTCCTCATCAAATCCAAAACCAACATAAAAATGCAACGCGCACACGCGAGAGAGAGAGAGAGAGAGAGAGAGAGAGAGAGAGAGAGAGAGAGAGAGAGAGAGAGAGAGAGACTAGCCTAGTAAGATTTAGACCTACTATGGCTCATGTGAAGCTACCAAAAAGATAGAATTGGTAGCCTAGCAAGCCATGAGATGTTATTCAACCCATCAACAAAAGAGAGGATCAGTCCTTAAGGAACGATTTGTCTCCATTAAGGGATATAGAAAAGGATATAAGTCCTAAGAAAATCATAGTCTCCAAATGGATCTAATAGGAGAATCAGTCTTAAGATCCATTGAATAATGAAAAAGGCATGATAATATAATGAGGAGATAACCCCAAGAAAATATTGTCCCCTTAGCCACCCGCATAAGAGATTTCATTGAATCATTGTGTGTGTGTGTGTGTGTGTGTGTGTGTGTGTGCGCAAAATGTAAAACAAGGAGCGAAGTGTATGCCCCCATGTTAAAGCAAATGTAAATACCTTAACAGGAGAAATGGATTTAACAAAGCATACATGCACCCACAAGAGACATTTACACTATGAGATGCCCCAAGAAAGGACAAACCAAGGGAAATGAAACACATGAAAAAGAAAGCACAAAAGGGATCTACTAAATCTAGGTTCAGTATGATCATATGATAACTCATGTATATCAGACTTATATCAAAATGAAATGACATCATCCCCCAAAGGTAACAACACTACAAGCAAAATGAAAGAATATTACATAAAAGATACAAAGGAGTCTTTTTAGGCCGAAATTGCAGAGACCAAAAAGAATGGTTGCTACCACTTTGCGTCATCCTCAATCACACAACACAAAGGCACATTTAGGAACAATCGTACATGCACAACATAACACGTATACAACATATAGAAGAAATGAGATACAAATAGAATAATTCCATAATATGTTGATTCCTTTATGTCCTTGTGCCAATGGAGAAACAAGGGTCATCTAAAGAAATCTAAAAAAACATATAACAAGCAACATAGCATGGGGGAAGCACAACACAACAAGAAAACACACAACATAATCCACCGTACAAGAGGAGCTAGTCAAGTATATCGTCTNTCGCCCCCCCCCCCCCCCCCCTCATCTTAGTTTGTATTGTTTAGGGAAGGTAGGAAACATGCAAGAGCACAATAGATGGAACCATCACAAGTTCCAAACAAGTACCATGCTCTAAGGATGAGTCACTTTGTTCATCACAAGAAAGAGATACTTGTTTTGCAAATCTAGTTGGTAAATTATGATTAACATGAATAAGCTCATACATATCATTAGAATCATCAGAACTGACATCATTTGCATTATAAACATTAAAATCATCATCATTAAGAGTATCTTCTTCATCCAAATTAATCATAGTAGAATCTAAGATACGAATAGAATTATCATATTTTTTCAATTTCATTTTTTTTCAAATTAACTTCCTCCCTTGGGCTATGCATAAGTTGATCAAAGGGAATCAAGGCATTAGTGGGTGTCTTATGGGATGAAATGTTTTAGGAAGAAAGGGCACGAGCTCTAGCACGGTGCTTATAGAGGCGATCACGAGCACACCAGTTACGTTTGGTTTTGTTTCAAATTTGAGGTGGTTTAAGATCAATCAACATCGGGTCATTTTCTTCTTTAGGAGGAAGAACTAAAGGATCCATACTAGGTTGAGAGATAGCAGTTGTAGAATGTTTGTAAGATATAGGAGGTGGAACTGAAGCATAAATAGGAGGTGTAGGGATAAGTCTAGGTCCAACGAAAGGAGATGGAATAAGATTAGGATTGCTAAGTTCACAAATCTTTTGAATTTTGAATTTTTGGTAGGACAAAGAAATAGTCTTTGTGAGGTTGAGCTGGTTGAGCCATGGAAGGCCAAAAGAAGTCAACATCAAAGTTCCCACAACTAGCTAAAGGCTGAGAGAGACTATGGTTGATCGTGATGATTTCTCCATCATGAGTAAATTTCAAACACATATGGATGGGAGAGACTATAGCTTTCACAAAAGTGAGGCAAGGAAGGCCAAGTCTAACTTGAAACTTATCAGAAGTTGGGGTGACAACAAAGGTATCAACTAAGGTTTTCTTACCAACTTTTGTGGGAAAGGTAATGAAACCATGGGTAGGATAAGTGAAACCATTGAAAGTTTTTATAATCACATCAAATTTGTCATAGGAATCTTGTTGTAGGTGTCTAGTGTAAAGATGTTATTCAGTTATAATATTCACCATGCAAGTAGGATCTATAAGGACGCCACAAGAGAGAAGACCATTAATCTTTGAAACAATGTAAAGGGGACCATCAGGTACCTTAATAGTCTTTTTAGGATCAAATGTAATGCAAAGCTCAGGTTTGGGTTTGGGTTTGTGTTTGGGTTCGGATTTATTAATAAGGTTGATAACATTGTTGGCCTCGGTACACTCAACATCATAGTTCACAATGGTAGGATGGTCAACAACAGTGGTAGAAGAAGGTAAAGAATGAGTAGACTCAATGGTATTAGTGGAATGGTTAGTAAGAGATTGGTATTAATTTTCAAGTTTTGGTTGGGAGGGGTAACAGACTAGTTTCCTTGATCATTAACACCCTCTACGAATATAACATGAGAAGATCTTGACTAATAAATTTCAAATGGAAATATTTTTTAGTATCATGACCACGATGACGATGGTATTGGCAAAAAACTTTGGGATCAAAGGATTTGGATGATTCTTTTGAAGAATCAATTTGTTTAACAGGATGAAGTGTTGAGACATTAGCATTAATCAACTTCAACATTACATTATGCAAAGATTCAAAAAGGTGTAAAATTGTGAACAAGTCTAAAGATAGATGACAAAGGAGCCACACCTTTGGATGTTGTTGCCACTTGCGCATCAACATGGTTTGATGAGTTATTGATCTTTATGAATACTTTAGGTTTTTGAAACTTTTGGAATGATTGGGATACGACATCACTCTTATCAACCATAGCCATTGGAGTGGTGCTCCCAAATTGACCCACTTGAAGTTGATAATTATAAAGCACTGCACACAATTGACTAAAGGAAGAGAATTTAAAGAAAGAAATATCTTATCTCTAATGTCTTTTTGTAAATTAGCAATGAAAAGACATTGCACATCAATATCAGGCACATGATAAGAAATCTAAGCATGCAAATGCTTAAGTCTACCAATTAAATCAATCACTTTTTCTTTAACACTTTGTTTAAAATGCATCAAATTAGTCAAAGAAATCTTAGGACCAATATTGTTTTGAAATTGTTTAATGAAAGCATTAGCAATTTTTTGAAAAGAATCAATGGAATAAGGAGGTAAAAAGCAATACCATTGCAAGGCTTTGAGGGGAAATAATAGGATAATGCAAGATAGAAGGCCAAATGAGAAAGTATGACAAGTTACGGAAAATACAGACTGACAAAAAAATAGATAAACACCTATAATGACCTAAAACAAAAATCAAAAGGCTATAAAGACTTGCGGTCTAAATTTGGAGCAAATTTGGTAGGTACAAAATTCTCTAAGCGTTATGTTCCCAGGTACAAATTGCCTTGGGCACTGTATACACAGTGATTTTGCCTGAAACTTTCATAATCGATTTAACAGGTCTCGCACTTTCTGAATTAAGTCCTGATAGATCTGTCATCTGTTCTTGCTCATAGAAAAATGAGGAAATGTTTGTGGAAAGGGGTTTTCGTTGGTCAAACCCTTGTTGAGGAATCAACCTTGAAAATGAAATGAAATTGCATAAAGGAAAGTATGTAAATGCAAATGTAAATGTTAGATCTACCTTGTATATACCTTCATGAATGGATATTAAGATCGCGCATGTTCATGAAGATGCTTTTATGTTGCTTGAATTGTAGTTGTTGAATATTTAAATGTATGAAGGAATCAAGGATTCCTTTCACAAATACATAGATCTATGAATGTCACTCCAAGATCTTCAATGTGGCTATGCTTGATATCTTTTTCCTTAAAGAATGGAAGGAAACGCATGTAGATGGACAAATGGATCTTCTTGCTTGATTGTGAACTCCTCTACTTATCCATCATGGGAGAGAAGCTTGCTACAATGGAGAAGATTGTCTTTAAAATGCCTTGGATGCTTGGAGAATGCTTGAAACTTGAATACTTGCCTTCGAATCTTGAGAGTGCATGTAAGAAATCGTGATCATAGTTCTTGAATACTTGTTTGTGGATTTCCAAAATGAGGAGAGATAGGTCACTTATATACTTCTCACAACATTTCAAGATTCAAAAATTGGAGGAGGCTAACACAGGATCTAATTTCCCACTAAAGCATTGCATCAGGCCACCAAATCAAATTTGGGCTCAAAAGTCAAGGTATACAATGCCTAAGGTGTTGTATACCTTAGAACACAGTGCCTAGGGCATTGTATACCTTGGAACACAACGCCCAGGGCATTGTATACCAAGGAAATCGGGCCCAAATTGAAATGGGGAGTCATAAATGAAGAGAACATAACAGAATAAGTGGAGATAGGTAGTTGGATCAAGCATAACAGACATGAAACCTCAAAATCACCAAAATAGGGCCTAATAGAGAATCTAATTATAGGTGATAACTTTTTAGGACGGTACACAACCTTTGATTTCCTAGCATTGATTATTTAATTATTAATGTTGATATTATGTTGATAATGTGTCTATGTAATTAATTTATGTGAACTAGATGATGTCATTTAAGGGAGTGACAACTTAAGTTGTCTTCATACATGTGAAGTCGCATGGGTGACATGGTTCCTATTTTTAAAAAGGTAGATATCCCACTTTTTATGACTTGGCTAGAGTCATAGTTGATTGTTAACTCATGTTGGAAAGTTTTGTAATCAAATTAGTATCAAAACAAGGGTGTTGTCCATCACACAACCACATCCCATAGGCATCAATAGAGATCAACAATACACTAACAGTAAGGTGTTGGAAATTACAAGGAAAGGCCATAAATGACACACTAGAAGAAAAGCTAGTAGCCCACCTCAAGAATGGGTAGATAGCTCACCCACAACGTGGGGAGGAGAATGAGAGGCTCAAGAACTATTTTCCTACATCATCGGATAATTATCTAGGCGATACTATCACTAGGATCCCTACCACGAGGGGGAGTAAGTGGTGAAACACCATTTGAAAAGATGTCAGCATAAGGGGCAGAGTGTTGATGAAGCTATACATCGTCAGCCAAATATTGGAGTAGAGAAGGAGCAACAGACGAAGAAGGGGCCACACTAGCAATAGCAAGAATAGGATCCACAAGGACTATCAAAGCCAGATTTGCAGAAGGAGCTTCATTTAGAAGGGAGTCATCATCAGCCTATGATGCATCACAAAATGAAGAATCAAAAGCCAAGGCAACCAAATGTTCATTATTTGTGTCCTTCTGCCGATTGGCAATGCCTTTACGCTTCAAGGGAGAACGATCTACAACCAGATGACCAATAGAGAAGTGTCGCCAACATCAAAGGGGGAGGCCCTCATAATCCAGCGATTGAGTCCATGGCCTTTCTCCGGCCATGAGAACCACAACCCCTGAAAGGAGTATGGAGATGTAAATGTCAACCAAAATGTGAGTGAAGGTAGAGAGGCCCATAGAAACCATAGCCTCATCCACCTTTAAAAAACAACCAATATAATTGTCGATGACCTCAAAATAAGAATTCTCCCAAAAATGAAGGGGAAGATTAGGGAGATGAATCCACACTAGATGCACACTAAGTGGTTTAGAAAGAGGATTAAAGGAAACTATCCAAGCTTTGGTTGAGAGAGAGTGATCCCCAAACCCATAGCTTACTCTGCACCAAATCACGGTCTTCAGAAGAAGAAGAAGAAGAAGAAAATAACAATAAAAAATCCCTTTGCATAAGAGAAAAGCTCAATGTTAACCAAAACTAAGGATCTCCAACAATCTATCACCCAATGATGAAGATTCGAAAGAGAAGGCTAGAAACCAATGAATCTACAAACCAATCCACAACGTTGGTAAAAATTCACATTATCCACTACATCCGGGCCAAAAACCACCACAAAGGATGTCTTTGCATAGGTAAGAGGTCGAGATTTCTTCTTCAAAAGAACAACAACATTATATTTGGCTACATGAGAAAGGCTTTATCCACTAGTAGCAAAGAAAGGCTTTGGGGGGTGACCCCCTCATTCACCGCCTTACCAAACCCAATACTGGTTCTCTAATAAGAGTACCCAATGAGCACTACTCCAGTTGAGACCCTTTCACCAACAATGCCAAGAACACCAACCACCCCCAAAATACCTAGGGTGTAGTAGTACCTAGCACTCCCATAGAAGGCCCCAACTCAGAGAGTGTTGAGGCAAATAGATTTGAGCAGGAGCTTAAGACGACAACAATCATTATTAAAGCTCCCAATTGCAAACCAGAGTCCTACAAGCCATCCAACAAAACACCATGGGTTGATAGATCATCTCATTAGACCCCATCCTGGGTAGTGCAAATTTGGAGTCGTTGATGACACAGTGGGGACATACACAGCGTGAGTGGGAGCGGATTGTTAGTTACTATAATATTTTTGATGAGGAATCAAGTTTGAAAGTTTCTATTATAGATGGAGTTATGCATAAAGGTAGTTTATATTTCAAGTTGAGCTTTCATGGAATATGGGTGCCTTTGGAGGTATAATTAATTTTTAGTAGGTGTTAGTTTGGTAATAATCAATAATTGGTAGTTGCACATTTGCATGTGTTGAAAATTGGGAAGTTACTAGTTTGCATGTTTAGGGTTTTTGGCACCTTCCATGTTGCTTCTTCATGCTTGGGAATTGGATTTGGAAACTTCTAATTTATTAATTGTAAGCTCTATAAATATGAGAGTTTGCTTGAGGAGTTGTGAGGAGGGTTTCTCAGTATAGGGGTTATGTTGTTGGCTTCCTCTAGAGAAGAGCAAGATGTAAGTTTGTGTGTTAAGGTTGTGATCTTGCAAGTGTATTGTAACTTGTTTGTTGTAGATAAATGCATTGGTTCAATGCTTTGTAGTGGAATTTTTTTACCTAAAATGATTTCCCCCATGTATGTTGGTGGTGGTTCTCTTCTATCTTTTTCTTCATCTTTCATACTTTGAAGTGTTGAATTTACATGTTGATATGTTGCTAATTTTTTCTTCACTCGACAAGTCGTATTACCTTTCCTCCAAGTGTTCATATAATGGGAAATCAACTATGCTTGTTTATACATTGAGGTATAGTAGTATGTGCTTGTATCAAGTTTTTAAGCATTTAATTTAAAGAAACATAGGATACTAATAGTGCATATTGATTCTTGAAGGTCATTATTAGATGCTCTCTTTCCCCTTTCCAATATATTTGTATATGTCCTCATTATCACTCAAGAAACCCCTCTAACTTATACAAACTTTGCAAGGTGGCGGTCTTTGGATGTAATGTGATTGATCACCATCATACTATACATACTTTACTTCAATAGTCATCAGATTAGTTTCCGACATAGCCATCCCATCCTAGATATTGCCTATCATAAGTCATACACACTCAACCCAAACATTCTCAACCAATGCCACATAATTTCCGCTTTCCATGCCTCCACCTATGTATCACTCCCTCTACACAAAATGTGTAATACTAGATCCTCCTACTTCAAACATAGAAATTGCAACCTTACATCTCTAATCATACCTTTCTCTACTATTCAACCTCATGATGTTGGCCTTTATCTTATTGTATTCACCACAATAGTTCATGAAGTGATTACTTCCACTACAATAAAACCAACTATATGGTAGAGGACTACTCCATGTTGAAGGTCTCAACTAGTAACATCTTGCACAAAGATACTTGTTTCATTTGGTTACATCAAACAAGTGTCAATTTGTGTAATTTTTTCTCAACTAAAGAGTCAACATAGATAAAATAAACTAAAATAAATGTAATGTGTGCATAGATAAAATAAACTGAAATATAGCTACTAGTCATAGCTATGATAAAAATGTCAATTTGTGTGTAAATTAGATCTTTGTGTTGTCATGTAGCATCCTCTAGTGTTTGTTGTGTCACATGTTGACGTTTGACCCTATGCCGGAGCCATTTTTAGATCTAACAAAAATATGTTGAGTAGCTCAACCCAAAATCTCATAGAATGGATCAATTAACACCTACTTGTATCATTACTAGATCATTGCCCCAACAAAGATTCCATAGAAAATGAAATCTTCTATTTGTGAACCATTTATCACCTACTAAGGCATTTCTAAATCAAAATATACAAATTACTAGAAGGTACAAAGGAACAAATGTTAGCCATTTCACATATGGTGTGTGCTAGACTATGGCTAAACACTTGGGATATCTTGCACACTAGCATCCACTTCCTAATCTCACTCAAAACATATAGCTAAAGTTCACAAAGCCTCTTTATAACCCCTACTTTGTATGTACACAAAATACATTTAAGAATAAAATCCAACAAAGCTTCACTATATCCATTTATTACTATCTCATTGATCATAGTCATGTGGCTAATAGGGGCTTTCCCCCAATGTGACTAATCCCTCAATGAGCATAAAAAACTTAGTTAACTACTCTTCATAATGTATGTATTATCAATTTATTAAAGTAACTTGAGTGTTGCCTATATCATGCACACTCTAGTTAACTTAGTTAACTTGAGTGTTGAACAAATGTGCATGTTTGTAATCATAAGTTCACTTGTACATTGGTTGTGCACTCATACGTCAAAATTACAAAATATGCATCTTGTAGACTAGTTATTGTATTATGGACACTAATCAAAGTGAACATAGAAATGTAATTTTCACCATTTAAAGTGGATATACTCTTGATATACTAGCATCTTTATTAAATGAGTGCTAGATAAAGGCGAGCAAAAACACTAGTTAGAAAGAGCTTGTTTGAATGTGCCTAAGAATAAAATTACAATGCAATTTTTTTATTTCAAGTTGGCTCTACATTAATTGGTTAATAAGTGGATAATACTTCTCAAAGTTTCGAGTATTTCTAATTTTCAAAAGAAAACATTAACAATATCAAATTCTTCTCTTGGACCTTTTTAGCACTATTATGGACTAGATGAATGTTGCAAGGGAGCACACGAATGAGGGATCAAATAAGAAAAATGAAGTCATAAATCATAGACCTAAAAAGCTAAGTCCTAATCACTAGCTAACCTCAAACTTGAATCAACAAAAAAAAAAAAGGCTTCAATCTAGTCCAAAACATAGGAATTTTCGAGAAGAAATATTTTTTCTTTACAGGTGAGCAAAATAGCTAAATGCAACTCATAAAAAGTTACAACAGCTGGTAGGAATGTTAAAAAAAACTACAAGTGGTGCAAGTAATAAAAAAAAACAATAAAAGCAATAAAATAATCCAATTCAACAAAACAATGGCTCAAAACCAGACATTCTTTATGGTGTTAGGCTTTTGAAATCTTTGTTAATTAGCATTATGTAACTCCGATTTCTTTGGAATACATAATGATCATCAGTTAGGGTTTAAGCACTCAATAGATCGCAACATTTGCAAGAGGAAAATGTAATGTGTGGTTAAAGTGTAAATCTTCACTATTGATAGCTATGTTACAAATTAGTAAGAGTAATCCTCTAGACCTATCAGACTAAATCACTAAAGCTGTATAAACATTGATGGTACATTAGGTTTTAAAACAATTTAAGATTATTTTCCCTTTGACACAGGTATAACTTGTACTTGTGTATCAAGTTTAATACCTTAACTTAGTGAGTTACTAGTATAGATTCTAGAATTTGGAGTTGTACAGAGAGACATTGGCTCATACCAAATCTTTTAAAGGTCCAATAACCCCATGTATTCCGATTTTAGGTATGTGTAATTGGTCCATATTTCTATTTCCCTTCACCGTCTTAGTAATTAGGTGTAATATTACTGCCCTCATCAACTTCATTTTGTTTGATTAAATGGGATTTCTTAAGCTCATCTGATACTGTGAAAGATTTGACGTTGAAAAAATATCCTAAAGAATGCCATTTGGATGTTTTCCTCCAACAAAGTTTTCATTGTTACTAAGATTCACGTGGTAAGCATTTTATATGTACTGCAAAGTAGATGAAACTGTATCGTTTATTGTCAATCTGTTTTCATGTTAATATTGTAAATAACCAGGCATGTTTCCAGAGTACTTCTTGTGCACATACACCTTGTACAACAGTTATTTGAGCATCTTTAAGAACTTTCATTGTATATTAGCCTCGTCTGTTTTCTGCTAGTTGCAAAATACTTAAAGCATCCCAAAAACAATTGCTAGATATATGGTGATTGTCAGTGATCACACAAGATAAAATACGAAGTCCTGCACTTCATATAAAGCTTGCACGGTACATATCAGCTTTGGGGACAAGGGGTGTGCAGCTTAGTTCAATGGTATTTACAATTTTTCCCCTCTTAAAAAATGAAAATTATTTAACCACTTTTACATGTACATAAGATTAGTGTGCATTCAGCCCCAACGTTTTCAGTATTGATGAATGGCTCCCCGGAAGGGATTTCCGAAGTCTCTCGGGGTATTCGGCAAGGAGACCCATTATCACCATTTCTCCTCATTATAATCACTGAAGCCCTGGGTAGGGCTCTATCTAATGGGGTGGCTAGGGGTCTGATTAAGGGTGTTACGGTTACTAGCTCTCTTCCAACTGTATCACTTCAGCAATTTGCTGATGATACAATGTTGTTTATAACTGCGACGAGAAGAGAAGCATATTATATGAAACATATCCTATGCCGATATGCTGCTGCCTCGGGACGGGAAGTTAGTAAAGAAAAATCTGCGGTCTTCGTTTTCAATACACCCCAGCAGTTGGAAAAAGACATCATTCAGATCCTAGCATATAAACAGGAACAGTTGCCTTGCACCTATCTTGTCTTCCGCTTTCGAAAGGATTCAGAACTAGTAATCTCTGGGAAAACCTCAAATCGAAAATGGAAGACAAAATGGCATCGTGGAAAAGGAAATGGTTATCATGGGCTGGTAGGTTAACAATGATAAAATCAGTAATCTCAGCTATGCCCATATATTTAATGTCATGTGTGCCTCTTCCGTCTAGTGTTTCGCAGAAATTAAACCAGATGCTTAGAAGTTTCTTTTGGAGTGGGAATCGTGAGATGGAAAAGATAGCTTTGGTTGCATGGGACAAAGTATGTCAATCTAAGGAAGATGGTGGTGTTGGGATAAGAAATCAGGCGATTCAGATTAAAACTTAAGGAGCTAAGCTTGTTTGGAGAATGTATAAAGACAATAACAGGAAGTGGGCTCAAATCTTGCAAGAAAAAATACTTTGAAGCGGATAATCTAGAATGCATTTTCACGACTTCTTATCCACCCAAGGGGTCAAGAATATGGAATTTTATGTAAGGATATTGTTTCTGATTATTTGTCTTGGCATGTCCATGTTGGGAACAAGGCCCTATGGTTTGCCTCATGCAATGGCTATCTATGTATTGATAGCTTGATCAATGTCCCCAACACCAACGACATCCTTATAAAACAGTGGGGCTCCCATGTTGAGAACTATGTTGAACCAGATCCTTCAGACAATCTCCATGGATAGAAGTGGAAAGATTTCTCCAATATGGGATTGGATGTTCAGGATACTGAGCAATTGAAGAATGTGCTGAAAAACATAAAATTGTCACTCAGAAGGGGAAATGATAATCTAGCGTGGTGTGGTTCCAAGAAGGCTATTTATTCAGTCAAAGAAGGTTGTGCTAAACTAATAGAGGCTCACAATTATCCCAAGGCTGCGCTTCCTATTCATCTTTGCTGGAATACGGTAAGGCTTCCCAAAGCGGGTCTCTTTGCCTCGGCAGCATTACAAAAAAAGAATATTAACTGCTGACCGGTTCAGAAAAATGGTTATTTTGGTCCGTCAAGATCCAACCTATGCAGGGCCCAGGAAGAATCAGTTGACCACATTCTCCTAACTTGCCCCTTTGCTTAACAATGTTGGCTCTGGCTTTGTGCCAAGCTTGGATGGAAAACTGCACTACCCAATGATATATTGAGTCTCTTTCAATATTGACCAAACATTAAAAGGAGGGCGGCCTTCAATTGTCTTTGGACAATATGTCCCTCAATCCTTCTGTGGGAACTTTGGAAAGAAAAGAACCAAAGATTATTTCAAGATAAGGAGATGAACATTGTGTCCTTCCAGAATAAATTTGAGGCTGCAATAGTTGAGATTGTCAATAGTGGGTCAGATTGCTCATTAAGGAAGAACCTTCCCTGAGTGGGTTGCTAAAATGAGATTGGTATGGACTGGACTATAAGTGCCTCCATGGATTGGGACCGCTAAGGATAAGGATGAGGATAATAGAAGAAATATTTCTTGGATTGCCCCACAGAAAGGGTGGTATAAACTAAATTTTGATTGAGCCTCTAGGGGTAATCCGGGGATTTTGGATGCTGGTTGCATTATTCAGGAGTAGAATAGGAACAAGAGTGCCACCTCTTCTAAGCCTTCGCCATCGGGAACAAAAAATGAGACCGAATTTAAAGCTCTTGTTCATGGTTTGAATCTAAATCGTGAATTGGGAATCAAGCAAATCAAGATGAGGGGGATTCAGCAATTGTTATCAATGGTATAAGAACGAGCACAATCCCAAATTGGAAATTACAGGGTCTATTGGAGGAAGCCTCACAACTAATTGCCACATTTGAAAATTTCACAGTAAATCATACATATTGCGAAGGCAATTCGGAGGTGGATGATCTAGCCAACAAGGCAGCCGACGACAAAGATGAAATATTTCATGGACATTATAATCATTCACCTCTTAATTGAGAGGTGCAGCCTTCCGAAAAACTTAAACTTGGTGATATCACCACATCCAAGCTGTTTGAGCGAAATGACTTTCACATGTATAATCATGGCAAACATTTATTGCATCCTCCACTAACTGACTCTGTGTTGGGTGTTAAGGACAATTTTGGGCTTAACAATGCAGAACGTAAATGAGCCTTTGTTGGATTTCGAGTTATATTTATACAGCACCTATGATGTCTTTCCAAAATAAATCTTCTCAATTGCATTTTCTTTCTCTCAAGCTTGCTTCTCCACGGGCTATGGATACTCTTGTTTGTCTACGTGCAGAGGCAGCAAATGGCTTTTTTGGGCGAGGTAACTGATACTCATCTTAAAGCAATCACAATGGAACATGGTATTCCTTGTGTTAACAAGCTGGAAATTGATGTGGTTAAGATGGTATTGGGGAGGGATTTTCTGAGAAATGATAGCCGATACAAGGTTAATTCAGATATCTCTTCCCGTTTCTTTGCTTCATCACTTGATTTGGGAGGCCAGAAGGCAGACATGTTACTGCTTCTTCGGGCTATCTTCAAGCCGGGAATCCTGGTGGATGACATTGATGTGGTAGTTTGGGCTGAAGTTGGCGTCAGTATACCTTGGGCAAAGGATATCCCCAAGATGCTAATTCCTGGTGCTAGAGTGGTGAAGCAGCCCTTCATACTAAATCTTGAAGATAGGGAATTACAGTTGGGCAAGACTTCCTAAGGGAAATTAAGGCCTTGGTCAAATGGACAACCTTGACTGGTTATTTTAATTTGCAATGTTGGTAATTGATGGCAACTTCTTCGAAGAAAATTAATGTGGGCTCTGTGGTGGTGTTTTTCTTTTCTGGATGGTCTCAGTTTCAAGTTTTGATAAAGTGTATGGGGCTTTTGATGCAGGAGCATCTTGGGTTCTTTGGCAATCCTGATCAACCAAAAATATGTTTGTTTCAGTTCAGTAGATTGTTGGAGGCTGCTCGGTAAAGTGCTCGGTAACTGTTGTTGCTCGGTTACTTGTTTTTTTCTTGCTTTACCGACGGGTCTCGGTGAATGTTGGCTGCTCGGTGGTTTCTTTCACCAAGTTGTTGTTGCTCGGTTGGCCTTCACTGAGTTGTTCCTGTTGCTTGGTCGGCTTCTTACCGAGTTGTTTATCTTGTTCTGGCCGACTTCTGCATTTAATTTTCGTAGCGTAATTAATGTGGGATCTCTCATTGGGATATGTGTGGACCTAAATCTGGGTCTTTGTTGTTTCCTATGTTGGATCTTTAGGATCTGAGTGCCAACCTCTTTGGTGGACTCTTGCATATATTTGGTTTCCTGTTCTTAGATTAAGTAGTAGTTTTTGGATAGAAGATTAAGGGTTAGTAGATTCAGATCGCAAGTCTGTGACCTCGCATGTATCAAGATTATTCTGTAAACAATTGAATGTATATGGCCGAAACCGAGAAGGCCTTACAGCCCGACATGTAATGAGTTTGATGAAATAATATAAAGTTTCTGTTGTTTTCGTCTCTCCCTTTCTTTGTTGTTGCTTCCATGTTGTTCTGCAAATTGGTTTGGATAGCTGGGAGTGCCTTGGGCCTCTATTATCCATACCCTCCTTGCGTCCGGTGGTATCAGAGCGAAGGTGAGATCTAGGTTCCTTCTTGTAATCCCTAACCCTAGTTGGTTGATATTGTTGTGGGGTAGCAGATTGCGATCTGACCTACAATTGCAGAGGGTTTCAAGATGGTTCCTGGGAGAGGAAATGCAGATCCAAGTCTAGCTGATATTCTAAGACAGATGGTTGCAAGATTGGAAGCTGTTGAGACAGCCCAGCACAGAGGAAGACATCTTGAAGATATTAGTGATGATGAATTAGAAGAAGTGCAAGGAAAAGCTGCACCTGCACCTGTGATGGATCAAGAAGAAGAGAGATTCCTACGAGCATTAACAAGCTTGAAGTCCACACCTCAATTTAATCCTCCTGAGTACAGTGGAAAGTTGGATTCTGATGAATTGATAGACTGGATAACCGAGATGGAAAAATACTTTGAGTATGAGAATGTATCAGAGGAGAAGAAAGTAAAGATCGCAAGTACAAAGTTGAAAGGTCATGCATCCTTGTGGTGGGAGCATCTGCAATTGGATCAGAAGAAGAAGGGTAAAGACAAGATCAAGGTATGGGATAAGATGATAAACAAATTGAAAGGCAAATTTCTACCTTGTGATTACCAGATTAACCTAGTAAGGAGAATGCAAAGTTTGAAGCATAAAGATAGCTCGGTAAAAAATTACACTGAGGAATTCTACAGATTAGACATCACATCTGGACATGTTGAAGATGAAGTGGAAAGAATAGCAAGGTGTCTGAATGGATTAAGAAGTTCTATACAAGATGAGATCAGCTTGGTAAAGATGGAGAGTATTGAAGAGGCATATCAGTTTGCCCTAAAAGCAGAGGAGAAATTGAACAAAAGATATGAACAAAGGCAAAGAGGAAGAGGTGGTAGATTCCCTAGAGTTAGAGGTAGATCTCATGGTGAAAACAATAGATCTGAACCAGACAAGACGAATTCAGACACATATCAAGATAAAGGAAAGACAGAATGGAAAGGTGGAAGTTCATTTCGAGGAAGAGGCAACTACTCCAGAGGTGGTTATAGCAGAAGAGGATTCCAAGGAACTTGTTACAATTGTGGTGAAGAGGGACATAGATCTTTTGAGTGTACACATGCAAGCCAGAAAGTTGGTAGTAGTAGAAATGCTTTGGTGCAAGAACAGTCACCGAATAAACCTGAGAAGGAAGGAAATCTAATGATCAGAAGGATACTTTGGAGTGAGAAAGATAAGCAAGATCCTGTCAGGAAAAGTTTGTTCAAGACCAGATGTAGAGTTGCAGACAAAGTTTGGAAGGTAATTGTTGATA
>MU227701.1:5892653-5915745 GCA_018584345.1 Thuja plicata
AAATTGATTTGAAGAGTGGATATCATCAGATCAGAATCAGAGAAGGTGATGAGTGGAAGACTGCTTTCAAGACAAAAGAAGGTTTGTATGAGTGGTTGGTTATGCCTTTTGGTTTAACTAATGCACCGACTACATTTATGAGGTTAATGAATGAAGTTTTGAAGAAATTCTTGAATAAATGTGTAATTGTATACTTGGATGATATTCTGATATTCAATAAGACTAGAGAAGAGCATTTGATGCATATAAAACAAGTATTGCAGAGATTGAAAGAGGAAAATTTGCTGATAAATTTGAAAAAGTGTTCCTTCGTGAAAGAAGAACTTGTGTATTTAGGTTTTGTGATTTTAGTTGATGGTTTGAAAATGGATCCTGAAAAGGTTGAAGCTATACTTAGTTGGCCTACACCTAAGAATGTCAGTGAGGTAAGATCGTTTCATGGATTGGCAAGTTTTTACAAGAAGTTTATCAGAAATTTCAGTTCTATTTGTAATGCTATGACTGAGACAATGAGAGGAGACAAAAGAGAATTCAAATGGACACATGGAGCTGATAAGAGTTTTGAGACTTTGAAGTGGAAGGTTGTTGAATTGCCCGTGTTAGCCTTACCTGATTTCAATAAGGTATTTCAAGTTGAATATGATGCAAGTGGAAGTGCAATAGGAGCTGTGTTGACCCAAGAAGGTAACCTATTGCTTTCTTTAGTGAAAAGTTGAATGATGCTAAAAGGAAATATTTTGTCTATGATCAAGAATTCTATGCTATTGTTCAAGCTCTGAAGAAATGGAGACATTATTTGATGCCAAGTGAATTTGTGTTGTATACTGATCATAAGGCTTTACAGTATTTGGGTAGTCAGAATAAGTTGAATCAAAGACATGAAATGGGTAGAGTATTTGTAGAATTTTACATTTGTGATTAAGCATAAAAAAGGAGTTTCTAATCGAGTTGCTGATGCATTAAGTAGAATAAGATTTTTGTTGACTGAAATGAGAATTGAGGTTCTTGGTCTTGATGACATGAAGCATTTGTATGAAAATGATCCTGATTTTTCTGAGCAGTGGAGAGTGTGCAGAGCACCTATTCCAAATCAACCAAGTAAGTATGAAGATTATTTCATTCAAGAAGATAAGTTGTTCAAAGGTATTCAGTTGTGTATACTGAGAAGATCAATGAGAATTAATTTGATAAAGGAGAAACATGGTAGTGGTTTGGCTGGACATTTTAGTATTGATAAGACATTGAGTTTGCTTAAGGAAAGGTATTTTTGGCCTCAGTTGTATAAGGATGTTCAGAAATTTGTGAAAAGTTGTGGAGTTTGTCAAGTTGCAAAAGGAATAAGTCAAAATACTGGTTTTGTATACACCGATTACTGTTCCTGAGAAACCTTGGAGTGATATCAGCATGGATTTTGTTCTTGGCTTACCGAGGACAGCAAGAGGAAATGATTCCATATTTGTTGTTGTGGGTAGATTTTCTAAAATGACACATTTCATAACATGTAAGAAAACATCAGATGCAATACATATAGTAGATCTTTTCTTTAAGGAGATTGTCAGATTGCATGGATTACCAGAGAGTATCATCTCTGACCGAGACAGTAAGTTTGTCAACTATTTTTGGAAAACACTTTGGAAGAAGTAAGACACCGAGTTGAAGTATAGTTCTACATTTCATCCACAGACTAATGGACAAACAGAGGTTGTAAACTGAAGTTTGGGTAACTTGTTGAGATGTTTAGTTGGAGACACCGAGTAATTGGGATTTGATGTTGGCACAAGCAGAGTTTGCATATAACAGTTCAGTAAACAAAAGTACTGGAAATACATCTTTTGAGATTGTTCATGGCCCACAACCAAGAGGTATATTAAACTTGAGAGATATTGCTAGAGAAAAGAAAATAAGTGTTGAAGCAGAAAAGTTTGTTGAGTTCATGAAGACATTGCATGAGGATGTAAAACATAAGTTGGAGCAAAGTAATCAGATATACAAGGATAATGCAGATAAATCAAGGAGACATAAAACTTTTGAAGTTGGTGATGCAGTAATGGTTCATTTGAAGAAAGGCAGATTTCCTATTAGAACATATGGTAAATTGAAGATGAAGAAATTTGGTCCTTGCCAAATATTGAGAAGATTTGACAGTGGAAATGCTTATGAAGTAGAATTACTAGATGACATGGATATATCACCTATATTCAATATTTCAGACTTGTTTGAGTATCATGAACCTGATGAAGAAGTGACAGTACCGAGTGATTATCCTAAGAAACAGATAAAGGAAGTTGAGCAGATTTTGAAACAGAGAGTTGGCAGAAGTACAAGAGGAAAGAAATACTTGGAGTATCTGATAAAATGGAAGAACACACCGATTGAGGACTTATCTTGGATTTCTCAATCTGAGTTGGATTCAATTCAGGTTGGACCTGACACATGATTCGGAGAATCATTTCTTTTAACCCCAGGTGTCTGATGCAGGAGCATCGTGGGCTCTTTGGCAATCTTGATCAACCAAAAATATGTTTGTTTCAGTTCAGTAGATTGTTGGAGGCTGCTTGGTAACTGTTGTTGCTCGGTTACTTGTTTTGTCTTGCTTTACCGACGAGTCTCGGTGAATGTTGGTTGCTCGGTGGTTTCTTTTACTGAGTTGTTTCTGTTGCTCGGTTACCTTCTTACCGAGTTGTTGTTGTTGCTCGGTTGGCCTTCACCAAGTTGTTCCTGTTGCTCAGTCGGCTTCTTACCGAGTTGTTTATCTTGTTCTGGCCGACTTCTGCATTTAATTTCCGTAGCGTAATTAATGTGGGATTTCTCATTGGGATGTGTTTGGACCTAAATCTGGGTCTTTGTTGTTTCCTATGTTGGATCTTTAGGATCTGAGTGCCGACCTCTTTGGTGGACTCTTGTATGTATTTTGTTTCATGTTCTTAGATTAAGTAGCAGTTTTTGGATAGAAGAATAAGGGTTAGCAAATTCAGATCGCAGGTCTGTGACCTCGCATGTATCAAGATTATTTTGTAAACAGTTGAATGTATATGGCCGAAACCGGGAAGGCCTTACAGCCCGGCATGTAATGAGTTTGATGAAATAATATAAAGTTTCTGTTGTTTTCGTCTCTCCCTTTCTGTGTTGTTGCTTCCCTGTTGTTCTGCAAGTTGGTTTGGATAGCTAGGAGTGCCTTGGGCCTCTATTATCCATACCCTCCTTGCGTCCATTTTTTTTGCCGTGTTTAATCTATTGGTTGGCTGAATTCCTCGGGTAACAAAAGTGGCTCGGAGCTTTTGATTTTCGACTGTCAAGTATTTCTCTTCATCCGGTGTAAAGGTGTAAAGAATTTTGGTTTGCATCGTGTTTTGAGTAGTCTTGTAATTACTAATGGCAATCCGAAATTTTGTAATGATCAGGATATAGCCCTATTTTGAAGAGCTGGTTGACTGATTTATAGATTTTAAGGCTGTTTTGAGACAGTTTTGTGCATCTTAATGCCAACTGAAACTGTAAATGGCGATGTAATTACTCTATTTTGATTAATATAATCTCCCGCTTCGGCGGTTTATCGAGAGAGAAAAATAAGATTACTGTGCATTCACAGTGTTGAAAGCATAATAATCTTCTAATAGATATTTGTGAAGTGTTGCTCCTCCAGAATGCCACACATGCAGTTATTGATTGGAATAAGGACTTTCGTCACGGGGATTGGTGTGCTTTCTCATAACTCATTTACATTTTATCATTATCCTCCAAACTGATTGGAAAGTTCCGAACACTACTTCTCATTCTTTTGATCTTGAGTTACTAGGTCTGGTTAATACATTAAGACCTCCAATGCATACAGAATCAGTTTAAATGAATCTACAGTGATATTATTATATCAGCCCATCACGACAAAAAAAGTATGTGATGTCGTTTGCTGTAGTGAATTTGATCATCTAGTATTTTCAAATAGAATGTGTCTTTGGAACTTTGAGGAAGTTTTTAAGCTAACTGTAAATATTTTTGGACAGTATTTAAACACTGATTTTGTCACAAAATTTAAGAAGCGTTTGATCTTTTCTACTTTTGTGTGCTTATGGAGAAAAATAGGGAGCTCCATTCTCAGGTTACCCTTTCTTCCAAAGTATTGAATTTGAGTGCAACTGATTGTTTTTGTAGACTCTTCTGTTGTTTGTCATTGTTGTTGTCAAGTAGGTCATTCTAGTGGTAATTGTTCCGGAAACAAGAAAACTTAGAAAAGTCAACCTGTATAGAGAAAAAAGGATCAACATAGTAATGATAAGGATGTTCAAAAAATAAAGTAGAGGGAAAGCCCCTATTAACTACAGAAAAATAAACACTTTTTTAATTTCTCGATTGAATGATAATTTTCTTTCTTTTGTCAAAAAAAAGAAGCATTGAGCAGGTTAACTCGTGCACAAAACGGCCACCAAAAATAACCATTTACTAAAGGTTGTGCCCATTTGAGACTGATAAATTTGATGATGTCATTTGTGCTGACATTTGGTTAAAACCCATGCTGCCTGCTCATTCAATCTAATAGATGCACATTAATAAGGTTGTGCCCATTCGAGACTGACAAATTTGATGATGGCATTTGTGCTGACATTTGGTTGAAAACTTGAAACCCGTGCTGCCTACTCATTCAATCTAATAGATGCACATTAATCACATTATTCCAAATTAAGTGATAAACATGGTGCTAGCAACGGACGAACCTGGAAATAAGGATTTTCTGTCAAAACTGACAAATCTGGTATGTAGATACAGGCACCTCTAGTTCTTGTGTGGTATGTAACTGTTGAGGTATCCAATCCTTGTATCATGAGGTCTTCAAAATGCCCTTGTGAATCTCTAAACAAGCAACGCTACTGTTTGTTGATCTCATAATAAAGTGTAAATGAAGCAATTAACCTCAGAATTGGGCTATTGAAAACATAGTTTACAAGTACTCTGGGGTTAAAGTGTAAATGAAGCAATTAACCTCAGAATTGGGCTATTGAAAACATAGTTAACAAGTACTCTGGGGGTTTATTCACATGGGAGTGATTTGACTCCATCTGAATCTGATGGGAATGAGTCTAGAGCTGTTGCTCAGTTTTTTCCTAAATCAGGGGAGAGGATCTAGTAATTGAGCACCCTGATTTCCCACTTCTTAAAATTTTATATGGAAATTTCAAATCACTTCCAAATTTTTTACAGCAGTTTACTTGGCAAGTCTCCTGCTTATAACTAAGTTTTAAGGACCGCATCATCAAACATGATGCCACATTAGCATGCTTCTTGTCAAGGTGTCCAAAAAGGCACCAAAAAACCCATACAAGTCATGTTTTGTTGGTGTACTAATGTGGCATCACATGTTTGATTGCTTTTTCATTCAATCACGGGTAGTTATCATCAACACTAACAACTTTAAAGTCACAACTATTGGTGCACTATTGTCAAAAAAAATTAGACATTAAACTAACAAGTGCTATAACAATTATTGAAACACCCTCAACTACTAGGTCTTCCCCCTAATATATAAATTTTTTTTTATGCACCATTCTGTACTTTGATATCTTTGCCGATGGAGCAGTTATAAGTGAAAAAGAAAAAGCAGGTCTTTCTCATCAGCCAAAATGAACCTCCAATCTGACTGAGGCGAAGATAAAGCTAAGTAGATGGGTAAATAATTCACTGTATAAGAATCCAGTTTGATACTCAATTCTCTACTGCTGATCAATGGAAATGGTTAAGTTCGATAAAACTTTTGAAATTACGGTAGTCTTGATTTCCTTGGAGGGAGAGATTGGGATTTGTGGCTATGATTTTATTATTTTACCAATTGGACACATTTATCATTATTTTACCCCTTTATTCTTTTCAGGTGGCCTATAAAATGATGAAGTTTATGTTATCTGATGCTTTGTACCAGTAACAACCTATCCCAAAATGGTAAGAGGAACTGGTTTCCACATAACCATATCAATTGTCTCCTGCTTTCACTTGCCATATGACTGAAATACCACAAATTTTGCAGATAAGGTTATCTTTGGCTAATGTGTGACGAAGGATTCGTGAGAACCATATATCTGTAATCTGTTTCTCTGTTCTTTTTTTGGGAGGGTTTTATACAAATCCATAGATGTGTAGCTACCTGACATAGGAGCATGAGCCATAGGCTGAACCTCTTTGGCTTAAGGGGTATCCATACCGCCAAATTTCCCAGAGTACAATCCCGGTCTCATCCCTTATAGTGTCGGAGCCTTGCACTCAACAAGGCTTGATCTCTGGTGAGCTCATTAAAAGCTTTCAACTTCAACAACAGGTCAAGAGCTCATTGACTTTCTGTCCTTTTTAACTATCATATACCTCAAATAATGATTGCAACAGTGACAAGCATAAAACATCACACATTGTTAAAAAATAATAAACTGCACAGAAAAAGATCATAAACTGCACATTGTTAAAAAATTAAAAACTGCACAGAAAAAGATCGTAAACTGCACATTGTTAAAAAATAATAAACTGCACAGAAAAATATCGTAAACTACACAGATTGAAGTCTGCCTCTAAGCATTTTAAAAAGCATGACATTTTTTTTCCATACACCAAAGTTGTGAATGTTGCCAAAATAAACTAGTGTTCTCCAAATACCATTTTCATTGAAATAGGATATAATTAAGTAAGTGCTCATAACACAAACCTGTACGAATCAGGTAAAACAACTTGTCAAAACTTCATTTACACTCCTCAAAACCTTCAAGATATCCCAAATAGGCTTATACTATTTCAATGATCCACTTTATCTCTTTATAAAATTCACACAAACAGTAGAACAGATAGATATTAGCTCTTGACATTTAAACTGGTTTACTTCCATAAATAATTGCACCACAGTTTACAAGTCTTTAGTTCACTATCCCCCTTAGGTCTCATAGCAGAAAGCAATGAAACCACCTTCAAATAACTATTTCAAACATACAACAGATTTAATTTCTTCTTGAAACGTAAAAGAAAACAACATTAAGAAATGCTGGCGACAGTTTATCCTGCTTCTCTATGCCATCTTCCCATACCCAACTGAAATCATTAGACACTCTAAATCTTAATGGCTTTCATGTAGTAAGCCATCTTTGATTAAATAAATTAAAATAGGAAAAAATGTACAAAGTTATGGATACATAACACACACATCATAATTAGAAAACAATTGTCCAAAACTGGTGATACTAGATCATCATCATTTCTTCCCCTTTTTTGAAAGAGGCTTTTTCTTATCCCAAATAATCTCACCCGTTGTGAGTACTGGAACTTCAGAAAGCTTAGAGGCACCATAGCGCTTCTTGAATTGTTCCACACGATCATTTACCACAACAGGTGCCTTGTTACCCTGGTAAAAGGGATGGTTGCCTGACCAGATATCAACCACATACTCAGGTTGGGTTCCACCAGTAACCATTACCTCCTCTCCGTTGCAGTACACCTTAGCCTGAGGATAGTACTTTGGATGAATATCCTTCTTCTTACAAGTTACACGCACCCCTCCTCTATTCACCTATATCAAAGATCATATTGAATCATAAAAAGATGAACCATTAAATTATCCAAGACAACTGGGCACTCTCAACACCTGTTGCTTGAGGGTAGCATAGACAATTCAATAATATCAAATATAAGCTTCAGTGGAGTTTAAGAAATTGAACGATATGTAGTTATGGTTCTAAGAAAGATTTAGGTTTGATGATGCAGACAAGCTAAGACTTTGGTTTTGACTCTTGAGGAAGTTTGAACATGTTGTCCTTCCGAAATTATGGTTTGAATGCAATGCAGGCTATGGCAACTTGAAATTGTGGCTTATGAACAATCTGATCCATTATGTAAACTTTCCCAGCCTGATATTTGGATTTTCAGATGGTGTTGATAATTGCGCATTTTGAAATCACGGTTTTAAAGAGTTTAGGGATCTAAGAAATCTGAAATATAGTTTTTAAGGAAAAAAAAAGTGGGCTCTCATATATTGGTTTCTAACACTAGGCATGTAAGCAGTCTAAAATTGTGATTTAAGAAAAGTTTAGGCTCTCTCAAACGGTGCAAGATAGATTATTAATCCCAATTAGTATCCTATGAAACCGAACACAGCTCTATTAACATCTTGTCAATCAACCTATCACTGTATCAAATAGAATGTAAATTAATTTGGGGACTTAACATCCCAAAGCTTGCTTCCGGTTTGTCAAAGCGCAAGGTGTATGAATGCCTTTTAGATCACCTCTTTCTCACAATTGTTATCCATGCAATCTAATTTACATGATATACACCACCCGAAACAAGATGAGAAATAAATTATAGGAGACAGCTTGTATGCTTGGGCATTCTGAATATATGATTAAGAGACGCAAATGGAATTTGGGCACTGTAAACGGTGATTCCAGGGAAGTTCGTGCATCTGGGCACTCTAATTGTGACTTGAGAAACGGTCAAGGAATTTGGGCAGTCTCAAGCCATGGTTTACCGCCACTTTATCAAACAGATATGCCACTATTTTAAACAGCTTGTAGATTAACCTGCCAATGCATTAATTGAGTGTAAATTAAATCGGAGACTTACTCCAAAGCCTGCTTCTGGTTTGTCAAAAGTCAAAACCCAAGGTGCAGGTAATGCCTTCTAAATCACCTCTTTCTAATGGTTGCTGTCGATGCAAGTAATTACACGATATAAACAACCCCACATAAAATAAGAAAGAGATTACATCAGACAGGTTGTGTGTTTGGACACTCTGACCATGTGATTCAGACACACACAAGGAATTTAGGCATTCTCCAACCGCTATTTTAGGGAAGTTTGAACTTTGTGCATTTCGGTACTCTATTTGTAGTTTGAGAAACAGTTGAGAAAACTAGGCAGTCTCAAACTGTGATTCACGGAAAGTATGAGCATTTCGGCACTCTAACCGTGGTTGGAGGGATAGTTAAGGAATTTAATCACTCTAAAGTTGTGATTTAAGGGCACTCAGGGCAGTTGGGCACTGAAATTGTGGCTTTTGAGACAGCTAGGCACTTTGGCCATCTCAGACTGCAAGTGGACGGCATTTTAGGTATTTGGACACTGTAATTGTCATTTTACAGACAGTAATTTGAGCACTCTCGGACTGATTTAAAGGCAGTTTGAGCATTCCTAAATTTTTCTTTTATTGACAAATAGGGAATTTGGGAATCCCTGAACTGCGAAACAGTTTTTGCGGGCAATTTCAACATTGAGTATTCTACGATGGAAAAAGGCAGAAGTGGTGTTTGGACAAAATTTGCCTGTTTATATACAAACTTAGAAGCCACCAAAACAATCGGGAATTCGATTTAACGGTGAATTTCAGCACTTTTTATCAATTTGGATACTTTGTTCCACACTACGAATATCAAAATCAATTGACACTAAGTAACTAGATATTGATAACAGCGTTTCCTAATGCGACAACTCGTGTCGAGAATTACATACCTTGAACGATGGTGAGGAAGGGGAACGTTCTGAAAATAAGGAAGGGGAGCCCTGTAAAAATGAAGACCGATATGATGACAGTTGCTTTGCTGCAAGCGCCATGATTCACGCCTTTCCAACACTCCGTTACCTGTTATCTTCTCTATTGTTTTTTCATGTATGATACAAATGACTTATCATCTTCTAGAGGTCAAAAATGGGCTGCTCATCCATATTTATGAGACCAATAGTTTAGGTCAATTTTATGTTCTTCCTATCATCTCTCTAGTTGGCGATCTTTATCAAGAAATTGGTGAAGCCTTGCCTCTTTTAAAAGTTGGTTTAGACTGGTTGTATCAAGATTTTGAATGAATGAATGGAAGAAAGATTTTAATAATGTCTATGAGATCAAATATTTTGCCTTTATTTTTTTTCATCAATCGATTTTGTCTATACGACAATTCTAGATTTTTCAATTCCATAACTTTTTATTTCTTCATCGGTATTAGCACATTCTTGCAAGTTCATGCCTAACTTGTTCATCCAATTGTTGTTTTGCTTCATCCAAGTTTTCTTCCTATGGTCTAGCACCTCCTTAACATAGGTCATTAATGGTTATCAATATTCTCAACCTTTTTTAAATAACTTATCAACTGCATTATTGTTGATGCCTCGAATGGAAAAGTTCCTACTTCAACCTATCGCATGCTTTTGACCTTTATAAGAAAAGGGCACAAATGAATGAAGGTTGGTTTTTAATAATGTTTGATTTATGAGATTTTCTACTAAACACTCATATGGATAAGTACATTAGATCAAAAAGAGTAGATCATCTACATAGCATTTACTTGATCTTCCTTTCCTTTTGGATTATGGATCTTTCGTTGTGTTTTTTGGTCATGTAATTTGCAATTTTTGTTATTTTTTCTTCTCCAAACATATTATGTTCAAAATTTTGCTTGTGACCCAAATATCCATTTAGGTTTGACATTTCATACGTAGTGTCATTCTATCTCCATCAACTCCAAGATACAAAAGCAACATATTCTATCTACCCACTCTTATTTAGGTAGCGTCCACTAGCTCAAAAATGAGAGGACGTCATAGATGGTTACTCTTAAACCTTTCATTTCAATAAACATTGTTATAGGTTTTTAAGATCAATTTGTGCATGAATTTTTTTTATCTTTAACTTGCTTAAAGATAGTTAAATAGACTTTTAAATTCTTATGTTTTAACTATTTCTCTAGTTTGTTTCTCTATATTTTTTATATAAAAAAAATTAAAATGGTCATGTCAATCTTATTTAACATAACTTGCATAAACAATGTATGGAAGAAAAGAGGAAAATAGTAACAATATGTACAAGTACGAGACAATATAAAAGAAGTTATGTAATGAAATAATTTGCACCAAAGAAGAATATAACATATTGAAAATAAGTTACAAATATTTGATAATACTTGAGAATAATGTCAAGTTTTGAAGGGAAAACCTCCAAACATTTCCAATAAGAACACAGTTTGCAATATTATGGTGAATAAACTAACCAATAAGTCCTATATATTTCACTTACACCTTTGTTGCCATCCAGGTTGACTTAGATACCTAAATATAAAATCTAGTATGACTTAATTGCCTAAATGAAACAATAATAATGATCATCCAACTTAAATAAGAGTTAAGGTGGCCACAAGTTGACTACTCATAATCCTATGAACACTATAGGGTTAAGGGTGAAGTGTTTCCCTTCTTTACATGAGCATTTTCCTCAACATTGATCAAATGTAGATGCGTCTACACAAAACCTTCATTTTTCTATGTAGACACTTCAACTAACAAATTCTTCCATTATGTGGGTGTCCTAGTCCTTAGCACCTTTGTGTATGTCTATAAAAATTAACCTAATCTCTGAGGTGGATCTTCCCATTACATCTTATCCCAAGAAGCATAACATATTTTAAAAAATTGTTCTAGTCATCTTCTTGCTTCATATTGTTCTACAATTTTGGCTTATTCTTTGTTTAGCTAGAGAGTACCTCTTCCTAGTGATGAATGTGATTGTCCTTTGATCTAACCTTTTGTTGTACCTTCAAAAAAGAGGTGAAGGATGGTGGACATGCACTAGCACTAATTGAATCACTTTCTTAGGATAACTTTTAGGAGGTAATCCTCTTAGCCAAAAATTTAAAATAGGTTTGTGAATGTTTAGTGATGTATGAATCTTTGGATACTACACTTCGAATGATAACTATTGAGCCACACCTCTATCCTTTCATTTGTTAAATAATCTATTACATTTTATGTAAGTTTATTATATGTGGATACTTTGTATCTAACCCCTTTAATTTAAATGGTTTACCATGCAAGTGAAATTGTATGAACAACTCCTTGAAGCTCATTTCAATTGTTTCTAAGATGGTGAGCATCTTGACTCCCAATATAATGTCTACTCTAACCATAGGGATCACAAACATAGAATAATCCAACATGTAGCCTTCCATAGAAAGTTGAATATTGTGGCATTTTCTTAAATGACTAAATTAACATCCATCTACAAGTAAACAAAATACTTCATTGTTTTGCCAACTTACTATTGATCAAATTATAAGTACTCCTTTTGTTAATCAGTATTGTACCTTTTGTTTGTTAAGAGAACCCAATCTCCCCCTTCCCCCCCCCCCCCCCCCCCCCCCCCCCCCCCCCCCCTCTCCCCCACTTTTATAGTTAATATTAATAGTGGGCTCAATTATTTTGTTTTTGAAAAGGGGTATTTAAATATCATTATTAAAAATATTATTAACACATAATATTTAAAATGTATTTTTAAAAGGGAACCTTGGATGTGAATTTAAAGCATTTTTAAATACTTGGAGGAAAAAATCAAAATAGACTAAAAGGTTAAGATATAGAGCCTAAGGAAAAATACCTATAAAAGAGAGGTTAAGGTTCATTATGAAGGATCGTGGTTCATCTTTATTGTTTATAAATTTTAAGTTTAAAGTTTTCATTCAAGGGTGAAAATCCTTAGTGTCGAAGGTTTGGAAGAAAAGACCTCTCCTAGATACAATTTTGGATTTGGATATGGAAACTTAGAACTCTCATATCCATTAGAATGATTCTACACAAAGATTATATGCAAGAAAAATGGGATCAATAATTTATGAGAGTTCTTTGGATGGACTATAGGTTATCCTTTATTACTTAGCAAGCATTAGTTAGGATTTTAGGTCTTTTAGAAGTCTTGATCATAAGGCTTATTGTGGTGTCATATAAAGAAAAGTCATACATGTCTTTCTTTGCTTATTCTAAATCGCTTATTTTCCCTTAAAGTTTCAAATAAATATTAATATCTTCAAAAACACACATTCACTAAAGAGAGGGAATCATATTCAAAAGAGTCAATTTTGTTGAACTTGACTTATGGTTTAGGTTTAGAAGTCTTTTGAGATTGGGGCATTGGTCTTGTTAATATGTTAAACTATGAATGCATGAATACAACCTTCTTATTTGTATGCATGAAAAAGGAGGAGAGATTTTAGAGTTCATATACATTTTTCTTATGGGTTCAAGCATCTACAAAAAAAGTGCTATAAATTATGCATTTTAATATTTGCAATGATCTATAAGAGTTAGAATCTTGAGGATGTATTTCAAATAGATTAGGAGCTTATTAAATATTGTCAAGTATTTTGGAACACTAAGGATATATTTATATGTTGGAAGCTACAATTGAAACAATTGTTATATTGTCATTGATTTCAAACCTTAACTGGTAAGACGGATGTTATCTAGTAAAGTGCCATATCAATTAATTGATGAACAAGATTTGAAAAGAGGAGATAACAAGAAGACCTGGTGAAATCATTGAGTTATGAGAAGCTACAATGGGTACTTGATGAGAATGCACCTTGGTAAGGTAATATGTTGTTTATCTTTAACACCAAGTGAAGATTGGAAGACTAAATGTTTAGTCTTGATTGAGTAACAGAGCAGAAGATTAAGGAACTTAAGCTAGTGCCTAGTGATGCGAGTGTCGACCGAGCGCCAGTACATGCCGAGAAAATTTAGTGTTGACCGAGCATCAACATCTACCTAGCGTCAGTAATTACCGAGTTATCTAGTGATGACTGAGTGGAAGAACACAGTGATGACCGAGTGTCGGTATTTTGACAATTTGAGAAAGATTTGAGATCCCAGCTGACATAGTTGAATTCTTGGGATATGTAAAGTGTATTTAAGATAAGGATTATCATTATGGAGAATTAAATGAGCATTTAATATATGTTTAACCATTTTATGTATGAATTCAAGGAGTTTTAAGATGTATTCTACAAGGTAGAAGGAGAATGAAATGTTGGAAGGATTCGTTGGATTTGACCAAATTCTAAGATCTTTGGTGATGATTAAGCGGCAAAAGATCTAGCTACCTGATTAGAGAGGTATAATATTAACCTAATTGCAGGTTATGTTTGTAGAGGTTAATTGAGTTGATTGGCAAATCTAAGAAAAAGGCAAAGAAGGATGAGAAGAGCAGTATAGGACTGCACAGTGGTGATTGCTTGACGGATTTCCAAGAAGATCTAAGTGATAGAGATGAAAATGGAGGCCAGTCAGTGAATTAGCATTTGAGCGAAAGTGGATTTGTATTTGCAAAGTGAGTTGTTTATTTCAGATCAAATCTACCATTACTTTCTAAACATTGTATCAATCAAAATCCTTTTAACCAAGGTTGACCTAACAATCATATTGTAAATCCTTTAGTCAAGGTGACATTCTAATGGAATGATCTAAGTCCTCTAATAAGGCTCACTTTTAACAGGGTTATTAAATCCTTTAATAGGGTCACATTTAATAGTGTGTATTGTAACATTTAATAGGGTTGGCTCCTCATAGAGCTCACTTCAAAAGAGTGAAAATTTGGTAGCATTTTACTGGTGATTTTTCCCATATTGGATTTCTACGTTAAATACTGGTGTGATACTTGTGTGAATGTTATTTGATGTATTTTACTATTAAGATTTTTATATTCTGCAAGTTGATTACTTTAGGACAGTGGACTGCAAGTTTATGTTACTGATCATTTTTTATATAGACCGAGTGGATTGTTGAGTAGATCTAAGTTGGTTGAAGTTTTTGAAAGTTCAATTGGTACATCTGGACCTAAGGATAACTGATTCACCCCCCTCCCCCTCCCCCCCCCCCTCCTTAGTTATTCTAAATCATTCTAACAATTGGAATCAGAGCATTATGGTTNCCCCCCCCCCCCCCCCCTCCTTAGTTATTCTAAATCATTCTAACAATTGGAATCAGAGCATTATGGTTCTTGTAAGGAAAATTTTGAAGGTACTTGAAGCTAAAGATCAAGATGTATAAAAAGGAGGTACCAAGGCTGAAAAAGGAGAACTTCCCTGCATGGCAAACTTTGATGAAGCTACACCTAGCTAGAATTGGAGAAGCAGAAAAATACTATGTAGAAAATGATTACATAAATGTGCTGATAGTGTTGACAGCTCAGTAGATGAAATAAAAGAAGGAACACAATCAAGCAATGTTGGAGATTGCATCAGCCCTAAGTTATCCTAAATTTGAAGACATAACAGACTATAAAACTGCAAAATAAATGTGGGACACACTGACAACTATCTATGGATGTGATACAAATGTACTAAGAGCCAAATTTGAAAGCTTGAGAGGTAAGTTTTATGAAATGAGAATGTTAGATGGTGAAACTATTGTTCAATATTGTAGCCGAGTTAAGGAGGTTGTGAATGCTATTAGAGGAGCAAATGGAACTATTGATGATGATATTGTTATTAACAAGGTATTGAGAACCCTACTTCCTATTTATGCTATTAGAGTATCTACTACACAAGAACTGAGATGTACTCCTGGTAACAACTTAACTCTGGAAGGTCTAGTTGGTAGACTTACTACTTTTGAGTTATCAAATTTTGATAATCTCACCCCTCACAATGTTGATTTTGGATTTAAATCACAATTGACTCTTCATAAATCTAAGAAAGGAAAAGAAAGACATGTGAGCAATGACAATGACACTTCTGATGATGATCTTGATTAACTTGAGGCACTTATGACTAGAAGACTACCAAGAGGAAAAGGAAAATTCAAAGGTAAACTTCCTATAATTTGTTTTTCATGTAACAAAGTTGGCCATATTACAACAAGATGCCCTGACAAGAATGACAAGGATGAAAGAAGAGAAAGCAAGTACAAAGACAAAAGGGATGACAGAGATTTCAGAAGGTATAAGGACTATAAGGACAAAGGTAAGAAATATCGTTATATTGCTGAAGAAGAAACTAATAGTGAGTCTAATAAATCTGATGACAATGATATAGAAGTTGTTTATGTTGCTATGAAGGATGATTCTGATGAAGATGAGAAAACTACACTTATTTCATATATGATTAAAGGTGATAGGTGGATAATTGATAGTGGATTCTCACATCATAAGGCTGGTGATAAAAGTAAGTTTGAAACCTTAAATCATTGTAAAGGTGGTAGTGTTAAGTTTGGTAGTGATAAGCCATGCCTTGTGAAAGGAAAAGGATCAATAAAATTGACTGATAAGATCACATGGGAAAAATTTTATTGGGTTGAAGGTCTTAACTGTAACTTGTTGAGTGTTGCTTAGTTGAACACTTTTGGATATCGAGTTGAATTCCATCACAAAAAGGCTAAAATATTTGATGCTATTGGTGAACTAATTGGAAGTGGAGACCAAACAAGAGGTAATTTGTACAAAAACAACAATATGTAACCAAATAAACTACCAAAAATTGTAGATAAATGACCAAATTTGGTCACATGACCAGTGGTAGTTTATTACCGGTCATTCATCTTGTGACCAAATTTATGACTAAACTATTTGTCATTTAGTTGGTCATTGATTCGGTCATATATTTAGTCATTTATTTGGTCATTTGGTAGTTTATTTGGTCATTTAGTAGTTTATTTGGTCATTTATTTGGTCATTTGGTAGTTTATTTGGTCATTTAATTGGTAGTTTATTTGGTCGTTTCTATTATTTGGTAGTAAATGTAGTTATGAAATGAATAATTTAATAAATTTTTAAGTGCAAAAAAAAAAATCATAATATTAGACTTGAACTAAATCATAAAAGCAAATAAGAGTATTACACATGAACAAGCTACGACAGACTAGAATTAAAAGATTGATTCAACATCATGATGATAAATAAAGGTAATCTCCAATAAGGAAAACTAATGCAAATATATATCAAATTGTAATGTCAAAGTTGTCTAAAGAGTATATACGTAAATATAATAAAAAAATGTCAAAGTTGTCTAAGAGTTTCCAACTCTTTCAAATACACCTTGATGATTAAAATCTCTAAACAACACATTCAAAATATTGCAATATTATAAATCAGTGACCCGAAATCTAACAAATAACACATAATAAACTTGTTGATCAACTATGTCAATATTTTTGCCAAATACTTTAGTAGCCACTGTGTGAAAGTTCCCTCTTTCTCTTTCAAACGAATAGCCCCATCTTTTTTCTCTTCATAAGGCAAGGGTACATTACTTGTCACTTTTAAAGTGTTTACATTTGCATCTCCAATTCCTTTCAAGTTGACTCCATGTACAATAGACAAGGAGCAAATTTGCCCAATACTGACAACATCACCATCATATGGATCTAACACATTAACTTTATCCCCTTCTTTGAGTTTATGATCAATACATTTTTGCAAAAAGAAAAAAATAACACATTAGATTACATAGGTAATGAAAGGTAATAAGTATAATGCAATCATAAGTTTATAAATAAAAAAGACCAAAATTAATGTACATTCCTGTTGCACTTCCCTTTCTTATGCTCAAAACTAAAGTCCTTGGAACACCATCAAAAGATCTGGGCTGAGAAAGAGATTTGGTAATTGATTCTTGTTGTTGAAGTTTCATGGTTGCATGTGCACATTCACTCGCTGCAGATGGGTGGACATTGAGGTCTGCCAAGAGGATCATAGGAGATGATCCAGGGCTAGAGAGGATGGTCCATTATGTGTCGCCAATAAACTGGGGAGAGAGGCATGGAAGGGACTCCCAGGTGAGGGGCAAAGGTTGTTGGTTGTGGAGTATCATAGAGGAGTGAACTTGAGTCTGGAGCAGCACCTTGAAGGCAACCACTACAAACTCCATTTATGGGAGTCTCAGTTTAAAGACATGGCACACTAAAGATATCAAGAAGTGAAAGAAGACAAGAAGGAAAAAAGGCAAAAACCAAAATGAAGACATGGAAGAAGACAAATTTGAAGATGCAATTCATAGTCCAATTATTTTTGCAGGTTATTGCATACACATTTCCAAGAGACTTGGAAAACTTTCAAGCTTGGCAGTATGGTGCAGGAGAACCTCATTGAGGAAGTCTAAGGTCATGAAGTAATCAAATTTTTTTTATAAGTTCATTTGAATAGATTTGGAGTTACATTAAGTACATTGACATAATCATGTAATCAATTAATTGATTTCCTTAAAAGTTGTTAAAATGCAACATTGTAAAAGTTTCTCAAAAGATGTAATAGAACAATGAAGGGTCAGTTTGGAGGTTTTACGGTCAAGAAAGTAGTTGTTGTAACTACACAAAGGAATATAAAGAGTCATGGAGAGAACGAATAAAAAGGGAGGTGGTGGTGTCAAAGAAAAAGAGAGTTTTTTTGGTTTTTGTTTTGGGACAACAAATGTAATTTTGACTGTCACCATTCGTGGTGACAGTCATGAATGTTTGGAGTTTCTTGCAAGGGAGATCTTCCAAGTGTTGAAGAGTGAGAAAGTGTAGGAACACCACTAATAAATTGTAATATACTCCTTTATTGAATAACATTATTTTGCAAAGATGGATTCAAGTTGTTTTTTCTTGAATATTTAGTTTCAGTCACATTTTTTACTATTGTTGTGCATTTTCCTCTTAACGAATGGATTGGTTTCAATCTAAAAATGATTGGGAAGTCTTTTAGGGAGTATCTAATTTTAGTTAAGACTGATTAGATTACCTACGGTGAAGTATGGAGATAAAATGGATGCCCTATATGATTGTTTATCTTACTATTTTCCCAAATCTAGGACACTATAATCCTGGTATTCTAGATTGGACAAGTATTTGAACAATACTAGTTTCAGTAAGGGTAACACAAATAATAACTTGTGTTTCAAAATAATTTAAGATAATATCTTGATTACAGAATTATTTGTTAATGATATCATATTTGGTGGTAATGATGAGTTGAGTAGAGGTTTTGCAGATGAAATGCAAAAATAATTTGAGATGTCTATGATAGGAGAGATTAAATTATTTCTTGGATTGCAAATAACACAGTTGGATAAAGGAATTTTTATCACACACTCCAAGTATGTTAGAGATCTGTTGAATAAATTCAGTATGGAAGATTTAAAACCAATAGGAACTCTAATGGTTACTAGTTACAAGTTAACTAAGGATGATGATTCCTCTTGTGCTCATCAAACATTCTATAGATTTATGATTGGAGGACTACAATATCTAACTCATTCTAGATTTGATATATCAAATGTTTTCGGAATTGCTACAAGATTTCAAGATGAACCTAAGGAATCATATATGGTTGTTGTCAAAATAATTTTCAGATATTTGAAGGGTACAGTTGACTACGTATTATGGTATGAAAAAGACGATGACTTGACTCTATGTGCTTACATTGATTCTGATTGGGAAGGTATTGTGGATGATAGGAAAATTACTAGTGGAGGTGCATTCTTTTTGGGTAAAAGACTAGTATATTTAATTAGTAAGAAGCATGATTGTAACTCTCAATCTACTATTGAGGCTGAGTATGTTGTTGTTGCAATAACCTGTAATCAAGCTGGTTGGATGAAGAAAATATTGAAGGATATAAGGATAAACATTGATGAACCTTTTTTTATTCAAATATATCAAAGAATCTTATGTTACATTAAAAACAAATCATATTTCTATCATGTATCATATTTTGAGGGATAAAGTCATTGAAAAGGAAGTGAGACTGGAATTTATGTCTACTAAAGAATAGATTGTTGATATCTTTACAAAACTTTTCCGAAGGATACATTTGTGTATCTCAGGGAGAAGGATGGGGTGAGAGTCCCTCCTAATTAGAGCTATTGATGTTGAGGATGGCATCAATCCAGAAAAATCTATGAGAATATCATTCACTGGATTGATGAGTTTGGGGACTACTTCTTAGGGGGAGTAGTCTTATAATGGGTTGGTACTGAGATTTACCTATTTTTTCTTTTGAGGTGAGTTCTTCTCTTTTTGATGTCTTTGGTCCTTTTCCATTAATTCAAAGGCAGAGAGGTTGTGTGAAAAATAGAGAAAATCAGAGGTGATTATGCTTAGGAGAGATTGTGTTGAAGCCGGATATATCATGCCTATACTTTCTGAGTGATCAGGTGGATATATTAATGTATGTGTGCATTGATAAGTTTTTTACTTTACAGGTTTCCATCAATGCCAAAGGGGGAGATTGTTGAGTATGAAAGAGTTTGGTGTTTGGGTGTGCTGACATTAATGTTTTTTCATTGATGTCAACATACTATTTTCTATTTCAGATAGTGTGTTCTATATGTTCAAGAAAGAATATTTCATTTGTTTAAAGTGATGCATTAAAGATATATGGTTGTGATCCTAAGGTATTGTTCAAAGCTTTTTGTAGATGCTTTATAGAGGTTTGTAGAAGTTTTGATGACAATTTGAGCGAGGTATGATTGAGTTGTTGGTTGTTTCTGTTATAGTGTTCCTATATACATTGGATGAGTATTTGGTTTGGCATGACTTGGATTTGATGTTTCAGAGGTTATGAAGCCAGCGGTTGCATGGTGCCTTATCATTGGATTCACAGCTGGTGTTTCTCATGATTCAAAGTATGAAAAGCTATATTTTGTTATGAAATATTTTGGTATTTGGTGTTCCTCTTGATCAGAGATGGAGATGAGGTGGTGCAAGTATTTTGAATGGTATTCATATTGCTTATTTATATTCTTGGATTGTGTAATGATTGTGCTATTGGAATGAATTGTAGGGTGTGATTGGATTTGTTGTTTTGGGTAGAGTGTTGGTGTTTCTTCATTTAGGTCTTAGCTTACCTAGTGGAGTAATGTGTTGTGATTCTTGTTTTTACTTTGGTGATGCATTAACATGTTCATGATTGATGATTTGGGTCCTATCTAAGTCTTAGTTGTCTTGATTTCGATCACTTGGAGGGTTGAGCTTAATGGTTATATCTTTTGTTGTAATAGGTCTTTATTGACCTATTGGTTGATTATTCCTTATAATTGGTATAAATGAGAAATTATTTTTGTAATGTAAGAGAGAGAGAGAGAGAGAGAGAGAGAGAGAGAGAGAGTGGAAGAAGAGTTTTTTTGCATTAAGGCAGAGTTTGTGCTTTATCATAACTGTATTGGCATTGGAGATTATGTTTTTCAGTTCAGTTGTAATGGAATGTATGTCCACCCTATTGTAATTGTAGATATATCAGTGAACCTGACTGAGGGCTAGATTTGAGATTGTATTGTGAGAAGCAAGCTCTGGGTTGTGAGCCTACAAATTGGGTAGTTAGCATGTGGTTGCAAGTGCATCCTTTGTTCTCTATTTTTCTCTTAACTAGGAAATACTTTTAGTAGAGTAAATTCATATTTTAGGTTTGATTTCCACTAGGGTTTTCCCTTAACTGAGTTTCCTCTAGAACAAATCTTGTGTTCTATGTTTTGTGTTGTGGATCTTGCATTATTATTTATCTTTCATATCTAAATCACTAAAATGAAATTAATTAAAATAGGTGTGTACAACAGATTCACCCCNTCTCAGTTGTGCTTGCCTCCCTTTGGGCCTAACACAACTAACTTATGGGTCTAACATGATAAAAAAAATGATACTATCATCATCCCACAGAAGTAGTGGAATTAGAAGAATGACATGTAAGTGATGAACTATATCTGATTGAATGTTTGAATATGTTAAGTTGATGATCACAGAGACATAAGAAAGTTAATGCAAGACATTAAATCAGTTAATGTATTGTATTGTCATTGATGCTAACTTGATATAATCTGTATGGTCATGGACATACTGCTAAAGAATTTAAAGAACCGATGAATGAAAAGCTATGCTAGCAGTAATGCATATAAGTCAAGTATTCACAAAGTGACTATATATACTGACAGAGTGCACAGTGACGGACATAATAAGAAAGCAAAAGTCATAGTGTTACCCAACAAGAAAATGCACAACATTACCAATGAGCAAAGTCACAGTGTTTCCCGATGAGCAAAGCACAGTGTAACCCGACAGATAGAATTATAGTGTTGCCCGAAAAACAGAGATCCCAAAGACAACTAGAGTCACACTGACTGAACAGTCAGTTATCACCGATGACTAACTGAAGTATTGACCGACATAATAGTGAGTTCAGAAATGACAAAATGCTTATCTGTCAAGAGCTAAAAATAGACTTAACTGATAGTTATCATTGTTTTAATCGACAAGATAAAGCCAAGGATAAGTAAAGGATTTAAAGCTGATTTGTCCAATTGGCAAGAATATCTCTACGAGATAAAACTAGAGTTTTGCTTTAAATCTAATTGGCGAGAATTATGGATCACACCAAGATCAAGAAAGCCAAGAAATGGTGAATCATGTCTATTTAAGAGACAAGCTTATTAATTATGAAAAAAGGGGGAGTGACAAGAGAATAGATGCTAAAGAGATTCTGAAGGAGAAGAAATTCTTCATTCAGACCTGATCAATCAAGCTAAGGAAAGAGCTAAATTTTGTGGACACCAACGAACAGTGATAACAACATCCCAAAGCAGAATAGTATGGAGAAAAGGTATTGAATTGATAACATTGATCAGAAAGGTAATGCACTTACAATAGATCTGAAAATCTACAATTCAAGTTGTATATGTGAATAGATCAATTTATTGTTTCAGTTTAACCATTGAAGCATCAAGTCTCTTAACCGAGCAGGACTTAAAAGTCTTTTGTAATTGAGATACATCCCAAGGAGTATCAAAAAGTTTGATGATAGAAAGTAGCATTGGATATGCCCGGTACCTATTGATAGGCCAAGTGAGTGTTTGATCAAGGATGGTAGCATTAGATGCCAGATACTAAGTGACAAACTATTCTTTAAAAATCTCTAACAAGGTCACACATAACAATGTGTGTGTAACCTTAAACAGGTTTGGCTCTTAACCGAGCTCACTTCAGAAGAGTGAAAATTTGGGGTACCGGTCACAGTGGTTTTTCCCTTAATAGGGTTTCAACGTTAAAAATACATGTGTTATGTGTCTATGAGTCATTACTTTATTGTTTTGCATTTCACTTAAGTAAATATGGATTGGTCGGTATACACTAGTTATTTACTATATTTCGGTAAATAGAAAGACTACTTATCAGTAAACATACAGAAGAAGGTTTTACAAAGTATTCTGACAAGTAGTAATTTGATATAAGTATTTCAAGGCATTCATCTTACAGGACTGAATATAACTAGAGGCTTAAAAGTGGTAATAAGTTTTAAAGGGTTGATTTAAGGATTAATTTTTGAGGCCACTAATTCACCCCCCCCCCCCCCCTC
>MU227701.1:5917014-5927492 GCA_018584345.1 Thuja plicata
AAGGTAAATGAACTATAATGTTGAATAACCTGATAAAATGTGAAAATGCTTATTGGGTGAAAGGATTGAATTATAATCTATTGAGTGTTTCTCAGTTGAATAATTTAGGTCATAGAGTAGCATTTGAGAATAAGAAGGCAAAGATCTTCAATAAATCAGGAAGTCTGATTGGTACCAATGAGCAGACAAAAGGTAACTTATTCTATCTGAATGATACTGACACCACTTGCTTAATGGCTAGAAATGAAGACATATGGTTGTGGCACAAAAAATTGTGTCATGTAAACTTTGACAACATGATAAATATAAGTAGAAAGAGAAATGTAAGAGGCTTACCGACGATGATTAAGCCTGACAATATCATGTGCAAATATTGTCAAAAAGGTAAGATGACAAAGTCTAGATTCAAAAGAAAAACCCATACATCTAATGCCATCCTAGTATTATTCCATACTAATCTATGTGGACCCATGAGGACAAAGAGCTACTATGTTGATAGATATTTTATTCTCTTTGTTGATGATTACTCTAGAATGATGACACTAATGTTTCTAAAAGATAAATTTGAAACATTCAAGATGTTTAAATGGTACAAAGCAATGGTAGAAAAACAAAGTGGTAAAGAATTGAAATGCTTAAGATAAGATAGAAGAGGGGAATTTATTTTTGATTAATTTACTAACTTTTGTAATGAGCATAGAATCAAAAGACGGGTCTCTGCACCAAGAACACCACAGCAAAATGGAATTGCTGAAAGATGAAACATATCCATCGTTGATTGTGCAAGGACACTGATGATAGAGAAAGGAATCACCCAAATCTTCTGGAGGGAAGTTATCAGTACTGTTGTTTACACATTGAATAGAGTATAATTGAAAAAAGACACCAAGAAGACACCTTATGAGCTATGGTATGGTTACACACCCAATGTAAGTTCAAAAAAATTGGCAGTCAATGTTATATCTTAAACGATGATAGAAATGGAAAAATTTACTCCAAAAGTGATGAAGGAATGTTTATAGGGTATTCCACCAAAAGAAAGGCTTATAAATGTCTCAATAAAGCCTCTAACAAAATTGTTGAAAGTGCAAATGTAAAGATAGATGAATTTGCAGAGAAGAATGAAAAGGAAAGAACAAAAGAACCAGAGGACTGTAACATGTTTGTTTACAATGAAAAAACTAACACTCTACCCAAGAAACAATGTATAACTCCCAAACAATGGATCATTGCACCTGAGCATCATGCTACAAATACCGACAATCAGGAAATTGCTCAAAATGATGTACCAAGAGATGGAGATCAAAATGAAGGAGACAATGATGATCAAGATGATAGACAAAGAATTGAACTTGTACTTTCCAGATATGTCAGAAGGAACCATCCACAGAACCATATCATAGGAGACAAGAAGGCTGGTATGAGAACCAGAAGTAAGTCTCTAAACACAAGATGTATTATTTATGATTTTGAGCCAAAAATTTTCAATGCTACACTTGATAATGATGAATGGATTAGTGCTATGAATGAGGAAAATGAGAAGATTGAGAAAAACAAGACACGGACACTTGTACCGAGACCAGATGACAAGGATGTCATTTGTACAAAATGGATATTCATAAATAAACTAAATGAGAATGGAGAAGTCACTAGAAACAAAGCAAGACTAGTATGCAAGGGGTATGCACAAGAAGAATGGATTGACTATGGAGAAACCTTTGCACCTGTTGGCAGGCTAGAAGGAGTGAGAATATTACTTGCTTATGCTACATGTAAAGGATTCAAGGTATACCAAATGAATGTCAAGTCTGCATTCCTAAATGGAATACATGAGGAAGAGGTATACATTGAGCAACCAGAAGGGTTTGTTGATTTAGACAAGATGAACATGGTATGTAGATTACACAAAGTCTTGTATGGATTGAAACAAGCACCCCGAGCTTGGTACGAAAGACTTCATTCCTATCTCATAAGTATGGGATTTGTAAGAACTAGTGAAAACAGTAATCTTTATTTGAAGGAAGATACTGATGCTAACATTTTGCTTACTGAGATATTTGTTGATGACATCATATTTGGAGAAAATGATATGCTATGCAAATCATTTGCAAATGAAATGAGCAAAGAGTTTGAGATGTCTATGTTTGGAGAGATCAAGTTCTTTCTTGGTCTACAGATCATGCAACAAGATGAAGGTATTTTCATTACACAATCCAAATACATCAAAGAAGTGGTGAAATATTTAAAATGGAAGATTCCAAACCATTTAGAACACCGATGACAATTAGATGTAAGCTGAAAAAGGAGGACAAGTCATCAGAGGTAAATCAGACTTTGTCTAGATCAATGGTTGGTAAACTCATGTATGTTGTACATACTAGACCAGATATTGCACATGCAGTAGGAATAGTTGCAAGATTTTTTCCTAATCCCAGGGAATCATATATGACTGCTGTGAAGATAATCCTAAGATATCTAAAGAATACCAAAGAATATGGCTTATAGTATAGAAGACAAGGCAAATTTGAACTTAAGGTCTTTACCGACACTGATTGGGCTAGAAATATTGATGACCGAAAGAGCACAACTAGAGGAGCATTCTTTATGGGTGATAGACTTGTCACATAGATCAACAAGAAGCAAGGATGCATCTCTCAGTCTACTGCTGAAGCAGAGTATGTTGTTGTTGCTACAAATTGCTCAAATATTGCATGGATCAAACAGTTACTGGAAGGTATGCATATGAAAATTCTTAAGCCAGTAATTATCTATTATGATAATACCAGTGCAATAAACATTTCCAAGAATCTAGTCATGCATGCTAAAACAAAGCATATTGCTATCAAGTATCATTATTTGAGAGAACAAGTTCAAGCAAAGGAGGTGATGCTTGAGTATGTGCAATCAAAGGAAAAATTAGCTAATATCTTCACCAAGCCACTGCCCAAGGATGCATTTGAGTACTTGAGAAAAAGAGTAGGGGTCAGACCCTTGTCTACTGGTCAGTAAGATGACTAGAAGGCTACATCAGCCTACATATTATCAGAATATCATTCATGTTGATGCAAGCAGAGAAATGGAATACAAAGATACATCTATACACAACAAGGTATATATCTACTTCGAGCACCGGAGTTGTATTGCTGTAGATTGGGAAATTCAAGGAGTATATTATGGATAGAAAGGATTTGTTTGGCATTACTGTCAAAATATTTGTTTGGCATTGCTGTCAAAGGGAGAGATTATATACATTATCACACAAGGAGAGATTATATCTCACAAGGAGAGATTATATCCATCACATTATCCAAAGGGAGAGATGCAACCAGAAAGGGAGAGTACATACAAAGGAAAAGAATTGCTGACAAGAGACATTAAAAGAAAAGAGAATAGTGAAAGGGAGAGAGTTTGACACAAGAAGAGAACACATTACATCAGAGCAAGAAGGATTCTACATCTATCCAGTGGAGGGATTGAAGACAAAGAGAGCTGCAAGAATCAAATCTAAGCTATATAAGCTTATCGAGGACCAGATATTTGTATCGGTTATAGTACATAAGATTGGTAGTTTGATGGACTTCAACTATTATATATCATATTGTATTAGTAGTAATATAGTGTGATAATATAGTGTGTTGCCATCAATGCCAAAGGGAGAGATTGATGAACTATAACTGATTAAATGTTTGAATATCTTAAGTTGATGATCACAGAGACATAAGAAAGTTAATGCAAGACATTAAATCAATTAATGTATTGTATTGTCATTGATGCCAACTTGATAAAATCTGTATGGTCATGGACATACTGCTAAAGGCTTCAAAGAACCGATGAATCAAAGGCTATGCTATCAGTAATGCATATAAGTCAAGTATTCACAAAGTGACTGTATACACCGACGAAGTGCACACCCATGGACAGAATAAGAAAGCAAAAGTCACAGTGTTACCTGACGAGAAAATGCACAACATTACCGATGAGCAAAGTTACAATGTTGCCCAACGAGAAAAGCACAGTGTAACCCAATGGACAAAATTATAGTGTTTCCCGATGAACGAAGATCCTGAAGACAACTGAAGTCACACTGAGGGAATAGTCAGTTATCACCGATGACTAACTAAAGTATTGACCGACATAACAGTGAGTTCAGAAATGACAAAATGCTTAGTTGTCAAGAGCTAAAAATAGACTTAACTGATACTTATCATTGTTTTAATCGATAAGATAAAGCCAAGGATAAGTAAAGGATTTAAAGCTGCTTTGTCTAGTTAGCAAGAAGATCTCTACAAGATAAAACTGGATTTTTGCTTTAAATCTAATTGGCGAGAATTGTGGATCACGCCAAGATCAAGAAAGCCAAGAAATGATGAATCGTGTCTATTTAAGAGACAAGATTATTCATTATGGAAAAGGGGGGAGTGACAAGAGAATAGATGTTGAAGAGATTCTGAAGGAGAAGAAAGTCTTCATTTAGACCTGATCAATCAAGCTGAGGAAAGAGCTGAATTCTGCAGACACCGACGAATAGTGATAACAACATCACAGAGCAGAATAATGTGGAGCAAAGGTATTGAATTGATAACATTGATCAGAAAGGTAATGCACTTACAATAGATCTAAAAATATGTAATTCAAGTTGTATATGTGAACAGATCAATTTACTATTTCAGTTTAACCATTGAAGCATCAAGTCTCTTAACCGAGCATGACTTAAAAGTCTTTTGTAATTGAGATACATCCCAAAGAGTATCAAAAAGTTTGATCATAGAAAGTAGAATTGGATATGCTCACTTCAGAAGAGTGAAAATTTGGGGTACCGGTCCCAGTGGTTTTTCCCTTAACAGGGTTTCCATGTTAAAAATCCATGTGTTATGTGTCTATGAGTCATTAATTTATTGTTTTGCATTTCACTTAAGTAAATCTGGATTGAATTGTATACACTAGTTATTTACTGTGTTTCAGTAAATAGAAATAATGCTTATCGGTAAACATATAGAAGAAGGTTTTATAAAGCATTCTTACAAGTAGTAATTTGATATAAGTATTTCAAGGCATTCATCTTATAGGATTGAAAATATTAGAGGCTTAAAAGTGGTAATAAGTTTTAAAGGGTTAATTTAAGGATTAATCTTTGAGGCCACTGATTCACCCCCCCGCCTCTCAGTTATTGTTAGAGTAATAGTCTATCGGGTTATTAATTAAATAATTATGATCTAATTACTAACTCACCTATTCACTCTAGTTGCTTAAGCTAACCTTAGGTTTTCCCTTTTAAGGTTTCGTGATTCCTTTTATAAGGATTCACCTCTTAGTTTTCTTTATAGATTTTTCACATCACATTGTAATTCATAGAAACATATTGTTAATATATTGTTTTCTGTTGCATACGATGTCTTCTCTGGCATTTTGGCCTCCATAGTTATTCTTCTCTTCTGTCTTTGCTTCTTCCATGTGACAGGCTTGCATGCAGGTGTTCTTGGGAGAATAGGGCATTTCCTATTTCTAACATGGTATCAGAGCCATTCTGCAGCTGGTTGTTCAAGTTTTGTTGAAGCATACCAGACACAGAAGGTTTCAAAGGTTTTTCAGTAATTTTTATGGTGTTTCAGGGGCAAGCTTTGGTTATGGTCACTTTGAGCTCAAACGGACATTGTCATTGAGCTTAGAGCACCCCAAAACCCCAGAAATGACATAAAATTCATCCATTTTGGACTACTGGACTCTGAGGCAAAAAAAATTGGTTTTCTGTGTCGTACGACATGGAAACCGAGGCAAAAATTTTAAAAAACCTTATTTTTCAAAGGTTTTTGAGTTTTTTTCTAGCACAGCCAGTGTATTTTGGGGCGCGAGGCCACCCCGCCGCCTACACCTCCCCGCCACCGGCCTTCTCCTCCCGGGCCCTGTCGCCTCCTGGCCCTCCATCGGCCTGCTCCATGGCCCCCACCGCCCCACCGGCTCCCTCCGCGGCCCCCACCGCCCCGCCGGCCCCTGCCGCCCTCTGCGGCCCCTGTCGCCCGGTGGCACCTTTTTTAAAACCCGTGGCCCCTTTTGTTTTGCGCAGCGGTCACATGGATGACCAGGGGCTCTTCCCTAGCCCCTTGCGCGCGCCATGCGCCCAAGGGCTAGTCCCTTCTCAGCCCTAGGGGCTTTAAAAAAATTTTGGGGGCCTTTTTGTCCCTCCCAGACTGTTTTCGCTCTATCTTGAGCATCCGAGGGTCTTTTTCTGACTTCCATATACCATCAAAAAGCTCTTTCTGAGCACTTTCCAATGATGGTAGTCAGGGTTTTGGGTTCTTTCATTTTGATAGTGTTTTTTGCTGTCAAAGTCTGATGTTTGTTTTTGCCTTCCAGGAGCCATATCTGGCTCATCCGGACTCCTTTTTTGGCAAACCAGATATCGTCGGAAAGCTGGTTCAGTGAACTATTCAGTTGTAGGAGTATTTTTTCTAGATTCTTCTCTAGGTTATCTCTCTTTTGAGTTTGGCATTTTTTTCACTCTAGTGGATTGCTTGGGTTCTACAGGTCCTGAGATCTCTTCTTCTGATCTTCTAGCTCACTCTTCTTTCTGACTTCTGAGCTTGTATGCTTCTCCACTGTTGCATCTTTTTTCTATAAACGCACTGTGATAAAGTGCCTACTTCTGCTTTTCTGGGATCTTGTACACCTTGTATGGTTTTTGTACTTGCACTTTGTTATAAAATGCCATGGGGGGTTATGATGATTATGTCATTTTAGGTGCATCCACCTTTGTCAAGTGAGCATACCTTCCACAACATTAGCCCATGCTGTGTGTCGATGACACCGCCCTTTATCCTGTGTTTGTACTTCTGTTGCACTGTTGGTGTTCCTGGTTCTTTATTCTGTAGATATTTTTAGCATTGCATTTTAGTGTTCCTGTCACCTCTCCCAGTTCAACATTATGGGGGGGTTCACCTGTTGGTTCTATTACTTCCTTGGTTTGATTGATCAGCTCTTCAGACATTATCTTCTCTACCTGGTCATGCACTTCAGTGGGGGTTCCAGGAGTTTCTTCTGACAGAGTTTATAGCTACATGCTTTGGAGTTGCTTCTTTCTCTTTCTTGTTCCTTTATCTGGGACATCCTTTCCCTAAATTGGAGGCTTAGTTTCCTTCATCCAGTTTATTTTATGTTTTGGGTACCTGATCAGGCCTTGTTGCCGAGACCCATCTTTCCTGCTTTCTACAGTAGTTTCCTAGGTTTTGCTTCTCCCTAAACTTATCTTAAGGGGGGGTGTTAGAGTAATAGTCTATCGGGTTATTAATTAAATTATTATGATCTAATTACTAACTCACCTATTCACTCTAGTTTCTTAAGCTAACCTTAGGTTTTCCCTTTTAGGGTTTCATGATTCCTTTTATAAGGATTCACCTCTTAGTTTTCTTTACAGAGTTTTCACATCACATTGTAATTCATAGAAACATATTGTTAATATATTTTTTTCTGTTGCATACGATGTCTTCTCTGGCTTTTTGGCCTCCATAGTTATTCTTCTCTTCTATCTTTGCTTCTTCCATGTGACATGCTTGCATGCAGGTGTTCTTGGGAGAATAGGGCATTTCCTATTTCTGACAGTTATTACTAACAGTAAGAATTATGAAGAAGAGTCTTTTTAGGCCAGCATCATAGAGATAAAAAAGAATAGGTAGATACCATTTTGCATCATTCCTAACCAGATAACACATTGGACTATTTACAAATAATGACACATGTACGACATAACATGTAACAACATATAGAAGTGAGATATAAATAGAGAAATCTCACAATAGATTGATCATTTATTACCTTGTGCCAACAAAGCAACAAGGGCCATCTAAATAAATATAAACAAAACATACAACAAGAAATATATCACATAAGAGACACATTACAATAGGAAAACACAAAGAATCCACCACATAAGAGGAGATAATCAAACATATAACTTTCCCCCTATCTTGGTCAGTAGTGTTTATGGAAGGTGAGAAATATGAAAGAGGAGCAACATTAAGCATGATATATGGAACAATAGACAATTCCAAACAAGGACTGTCATGTGAAGATAGGTCACTTTGTTCATCACTAGGACTAAGAGATAATTGTTTTGCAAATCTAGCGGGTAAATCATGATTAACACCTATAGGTGCATACATATCATCAAAACCACTAGCATGAATATCATCATTTGTTGCATTAGGAACATCAAACCCATCATTATCAAGAGTATCATCTTCATCCAAATTAATTGTAATAGAATCCAAGGCACGAATAGAATTATCATGTTTGTTCAATTTCATCCTTTTCAAATTAACTTCCTTGGGCTATGCATAGGTCGATCAAAAGGAATCAAAGCATAAATAGATGTTTTAGAATAGTAAAGGTATTGGGAGGCATGTTCATGGGCTCTAGAATGACATTTATTATGGCAGTCACAAGCACAATGGTTACATTGAGTTTTTCTTGAAATTTGGTTTCATTTCGGATTAATCAACATTGAGCCCTTTACTCATTTAGGAGGAATAATGGAAGGAACCTCACTAGGTTGAGATATAACATTGATAAAACATTTATAAGATATAGAAGGTGGAATGGAAGTGTAGAAGGTGTAGGAAGAAGTCAAAGTCCAAGAAAAGGATATGGAACATCCTTAGGAATGCTAAGCACACACATATTTTAGATTTTTTATTTCTAATAGGACTAAAAGAGATTGTATTTGTGAGCTTGAATTGGTTGAGGCATAGAAGTCCAAAATAAGTCAAGATAAAAGGACTCTTGAGGCACTAAAGGTCAATAAAGACTATGATTGACAGTGATGATTTCTCCTTTATGGGGAAACTTAAACCACTTATGGATAGGAGAGACTATGCCATTCATGGGGATGAGCCAAGGAAGACCAAGTCTAACTTAAAACTGATCAAAATTTGGGATGACAACAAAGGTGACATCTAAAGTTTTATCACCAACTTCTATGGGAAAATTAATAGAACCATGAGTAGGATAAGTAGGTAATAGAACCAAAATGTATAGTGGGAAATATGGAGATGAGATATGTAGGTAAATTCAATCCTCTCTTTCACAATCACACATTAGAAAGGAAGATGCCCCACTAGGCTCAAGAGGTGACTGAAACACTGAATGGGACAATGATCCTTTTCTAAATATAAATTTATGAAAATGAAAATGATGATAAAATATAATGTAAATGAAAAATTAGACAAGTAACTAAAAATTTGGAAATAATAGACTGATACAAACTGACAAAGAGCTGAAAAGTATAGAAATGGAAACTAGATTGTAGATCTAACCTATGGCTGAAATTTGGGAACAAAATGTAGGGTATAGAATTTTTCAAATATTTTGTACCTAGGAGCATAACATTTTAGATGTTTTGTACCTCATGTTTCTTCCTGAATTTTTTAGGTATCTTCTGACAGTTCTTGATCTTCTCAAATTTTTTCCCACAACTCTATAACTTATTCATACACATAGGAAAATGGGGAAAAGGTTGATAAATAGGGGTTTGACCTTGTCAAACCCTTGTTTGGGAATCAACCTTGAAAATGAAATGAAATTGCATAAATGAAAATATGTGAGAAGGTAAATGTTTGATTCACCTTGCATAAACCCTCATAAACAGATGTAGAAATTGATCATACCCATGAAGATGTTTGAATGTACTTTCACCCAAAGAAGTGAACTTGGAATGTAGATAAGAAATCAAAGATTCCTTCACACATGCATAGATCTATGGATTCCACTCCTAGATCTTGAATGTAGATATACTTGATAATCACTTGTAATGAAGGAGAATCAATGCAGATGGAAGGAAGGACATTCTTGCTTGATTGAAAATTCCTCTACTTAGCCATAATGGGAGATAAAATTGCTTAAATTGGTGAAGATTTCCTATGACTTGAATGGACTTGAATAATTGGAGACTTGGAGAAACTTGATCTTAGATGGTTTCCTTCAAATATTGAATCCAATTGCTCTTGATTGCTTGAAAACATGATAACTTGATTGCACAGTTTTAGATCATGAATGTATATCCAAATAAGGAGAGCTAGGATGTTTATATAGACAATAAATCATTCTGGGATTAAAAAATAATCCAGGCCAACCATGGGATCAAATTTCTTGCTAACACCTTGACATAGATCATTTTGGGAGAAAATAATCTAGGCCAACCTCTTATAGGTCCTAATGAAGCATCCAATTATGGTTGCTAACTTTTTAGGACGATATACATAAATACATACATGCATGCATGTACATATGCATTTGAATATCCATGTATATGCACATGCATATGCATATTCACATGTACATGTACATGTAAATATGTATATGGACATGCATACATACATACATACACACACACACACACACACATATATACATATATATATACATATACATATATATATACATATACATATATATATACATATATATATGTATATATACATATATACATA
>MU227701.1:5928812-5954373 GCA_018584345.1 Thuja plicata
ATATATATACATATATATGTGTGTGTGTGTGTGTGTGTGTGTGCGCATGTCCATATACATATGATGCATTTTGATATTTTACATGCTCGAGTTTTTTCAATTCTATAAACAATGTATCATATTTCTTGTGAAAAAATAAGGCGAACATGGTGATGTATGTATATGTATAATTTAATGTCATTATGATTGATCTAACAATCAATGCTATAATGGTTAAATTGATGCACATGATTTAATTAAACATAAGTAATTATTAATTAAATACAACTTTTTGATGATGTAATTCATCAAGATAGACAAATGACAATGTGATCTAGTTGAAATGTTAACTAAGCACAACATAATCTATCTAAACATGATACATGGAATATTAAGTAGTATGTTAATATACTAATGAAATATCTTAATCAATGAAAATGACATTACAAAAATGAATCCAAGACAAAAATAAAACTCGTTTTCATGAATGAAGCAATGCATATTAAATAGTAAAAGGAATACTTAACCACCTGAAATATTGATGCAGAGCTTATAGGTTTCACTATGTCCTAAAGGACTGAATCTCTCAAATTTCCAAGGATATCACTTACTATATACTCTACACCTTTTAAAACAACTTCAAGCTTAAATATAGCATCCAAACTTAATGATTCAAGTTCCTATTTTGGGTTGATTTGGACAATCACTCCCAATGACCCTACTTGGGTACACCAACTTTTGGTAAAACAAAAGAGGCTATGTGAATTTTTGGAATGGGTTGGATCACTTTTTCTAGACCCTATTCATGACCAACATGACATAAATACAATAGTGTATTTCATTCAAGACTATTGTTTGTGTTACTTCCCTTTTTAGGCACCTATTTTCCTTGTAGCCCTATGCAGATATTTTTTGGACTACAAATCTTTACTTTCCCAAATAACTACAAAAAATAAGTAAATATTCAAATACCCTTTATCAAGTTATAGATATCCCCCAACTTGTAGATATGACTTAATCATGCAGTGCCTAAATACTAATATGCTCTACATGCCTAATTACCCCAATTAGGATTGATTGATAAAGGAAGTATCAAGGATGGAGTGAAGAGACTAACCATTGGTTCATGGATGGTCTCCATTTTAAATTTACCCCAAATCTTTTATCTGAGTGCTTGATGCAACCCCAACATGCCTCTATCATCAAATGCTCTTTCTATTCACTGGTTGCCACATTGAGATGTCAACCCAAAATAAGTTTGAACTCCTTCCTTTGACCGCGAACTTGAAAAATTATTTTGGAATCTTGGAAAAAATGTACATTCCCCTCATTTCATTGAATCTCATATTTTCCCAATGGTGGAATGAGGAGAAAAAAGTCATTTATTCAGGGAAACCCTAAGTAACTAGGGTTTTCAGGCAGTTTTCACCAAAATGTCAATATCTCACATTATACAATGGATCAAAGGCTTAAATTAAATGAAAATGAAAGGTAATTTAATATAATTAAACAATCCATTAGGTTTCCACTAATTTGAGTCCATATAGGGTTGTACAGATCTAGAACAATTCACTGTATGCAGGAAAATGGTTCAATTTTATTGATAATTTCAAAATTTTACATAATCCTCTCCTTCACCCACCTGTGAGGGCTATTTTAGGAGTTCCTCAAATGGTTACAACAGAATTTAAACAATGATCCATTGGGAGGAATTTTTACAACCAACTTTTTGAAAAGTTGTCATGTTGCCAAAATGTTGCTATGCAATGTTTTATGCAAATGTTGCATTTTTGCATATTTTGCACAAAATGAACAATTGGTGATTGCTCACTTGCCTAGGGGTCACTAATGTACCAAAAATACCTAAGGAACACATAAAACACAAAAATAATACAAATTCAATATTTATGGATCCTTTGATCATACTTGACCAAGTGGTTCATAAAGACCAAATCTTGGCACTAGGTATTACAAATGGATCATTATTGAAAACAAGAGGTCCTAGATGTTTGGGACATGTTGAAGATGCCTTTAGGATATTGGAGCTCCTGCACCAAATACATGCTTTAATGAAGATAATATACTAATATACAACTTAATAAAGAAAAGGAAAGTAGGGAATAGAGATTAGGAAAAGAAAAGAGGCAAATAAGATTAGGCATAGTATTGACGAAAGTGCATAGTATTGATGGGGTCTTTAATAGGTGTACCATCCATATCTACTATGTTGAAGGCACCTAAGCCATAAACTATAGTTTCAATGAACATACCAAGCCAACTAGGGAAAACATTTCCTTTTTCTTCAGGAAAGGCATTAACATTGCATTGCCTTTCATAAAGCACCAAGTCACCTACCAAAAAATATTGTTCAATAACCTTGTCATTATGTCTTCTCTAGAAGGATTGTTTATAAGCTTGAATATTCTCAAGATAATTAATATGTTTTTTATCAAGCATCTCAAATTGTTGAAGATGATGTTTTATATAAGCCTCATCATTGATAAGACCCTTAAGAGAAATTCATAGTGAAGAAATTTATAAATCTAAAGGCATAATCACATTAGTACCATAGGCCAGGTTATAAGGATTAGTTCCTATGGTTGTACAAATACATGTTCTACAAGCCCATAAAGCATAATACAATTAAGTGTGCCAATCTTACCTATGTTTTTCTAATAATTTTATAAAGAATTTTCTCAATTATCTTGTTAGAATCTTCAACTTGTCTATTAGATCAAGCGTAATAAGGAGTAGAGAGGAAATGTTTAATGTAATATTTCTCAATGAATTTCTTCACATATTTGTTCTTAAAGGAAGTGTCATTGTCAAAAATCAATGTGGAAGGTATACCAAATTGATAAATAATATTATCTTGAATAAATTTACAAATAACATATATAGTTGTAGAGAGAAGAGGGATAGCTTCAACCCATTTAGTGAAGTAATCTATCATAGTGATTATGAAGGAATGTCCTTGTGAGGAGGGAGGAGCTATTTTTCCAATAAGGTCCAAACCCCATAAATTAAAAGGCCATGAAGTAACCTGGGCTCAGAGTTCATGGGAAAGCGCATGGATCAAATTGTTGTTATTGACATTGATGTCATTTTTTTACAAAGGAAAAAGAGTCTTGTTCCATAGTTTTCAATAGTATCCCATTCGAATAAATTTTTTAAGTAATGATCTTACACAAAATTCCTCCCACAAGAACCTAAATGAGCTTCTTAGAGGGCCACTGAAACTACTTCCTCCCCTTACTACTACACCAAGCCCGCCAACATGTTGAATAGTGGAGTCGAGTTATGATCTAAAAAGAGAAAATGGTCAGAAGTGGAGTTGAACCCATGACCTCCTCTCCCACCATAGACTTACCATCTTCACAATCATTACAAGCATTTCATCATACCCATTAAGGTTGGAACCACCAACCCTTAATTCTCAAAATTTTTGAGATTGCCAAGCGGTCAGCGGATATCACGGGAAAGAAGGGGATAAAATTATATTTAATCAGTTTAAATCCGATGACCATGAAATCTAAAAATTAACCAAAATAATGGAAGGGTTATTTTTAAGATGTAATATTATTTTTGGTGGATTTATTGTTAAATATGGGAGATTGTAAAATCATATGGTTATCTACCATATTGATTAAATTTATTGTATAAAAAAGGGTGAAAAGGGAGAGTGAGGGAAGCTTTTTGGAGTTGGATTTTGGGAGAGAAAATACTTTGAGTGTTCTTCCAGGCTGTTGAAGATTGTAATATTTCGTAGGAGAGAGCTTGAATCCCAGTGCAACCAGATGCTGACATATTGGCATCAAATTATTGTAATCATGTTTGGGAATTGAACAAAGGATTAGTTTCTCTACTTGGAGGACCCAGAGATGTAGTCCATTTGAATGAACTCTATAATCAACCTATGTGTTATGTTGCATTATCTTCTCTCCTCTTCTCTTAATTTCAGTTCTACAAATTTTAAAGCTTAATTTTCATTCGTGTAATTAAAATTAAGTTGTAATTGTTTGTTTAATTTGTCATTGTAAACAACTTTAAATTTGTATTAGCATTCATATTGCAAATCGTCATAGATCCATCCTAATCAGATCAAGAAATCAGGAATAACAAGATTCATGAGGTTATGTATAGTAAACTGATAATCCATGGAAGGATCCTCAACTATGATAAGGAAACACTTTCCATTGTATAATAGTATAAGAGAGAAGTTGTTTAAACAAGGATAGTAAAAAGTCATGATATTGGGATACTTTAGAGTGTTAAGTTTGATAAGTTCCCTTAACTTGTTTTAAAATTAATTGTGAATCACCATAGATGCATGTGTTTGACATTAAGAGATGAAGACCATTTTAATCTAAAAATACGAGCTTCATATTCTACTATATTGTTAGTGAAAAGGAAATTAAGGTGATAAGATAGAGGAATTGGCTTCCCTAAAGGAGGTATTAATATGATACCAGCACCAGAGCCAACTCTAGATCTAGATCCATCAAAGAATAATTCTCATGTATTATTCACATCGTTAGGAAGAAAAAATTTATTAGGGAAAGAAGTTGAATTAGGAAAAGTATCAGGTGAAGGAGCTTCAACCAAATGATCTATTATGGGTTGTCCTTTGATTTCTTTTTTAGAGACAAATTTGAGGTCAAATTCACTTAACATAATAACCCATTTTGCAAGGCATACTGATGTAGACATTAAAAAATGGACATACTTGTGAGTTCATATTTAATTACTAACTTTTCTTTTGTTAATTAAATAATTCTTTAATTAATCATATTTAATTCTTCTATAATCCAATATTTCCATCATTTAATCATTTACTCAATATTATTTAATTAATTAACCTTGAATGATTGATCTTTATCAATTAATTAAATTTAATTTCTATTTCCCATCATTTAAATAAATTCCTAATTATTTAAGCTGACTAATTAATTCCTTTAATTAAATTAATTTCAGAAAATTAATTTAATCTCAAATTCTAATTAGTTTAATTGTATCACAATTTCAATTTTATTCTAATTTATAATTTATTTCATTCTAATTTCACCCTTCTCTAAAACTGAATTTTTAAATGAATTTAATTATCAAAAATTAGAAAAATCAAATTTATGAGTTCTTTTAATTGTTAAAATTATCTATTTTTTTCCTCAAAATGACATTTTGGAATTTCGTATTCTTCAAAAATCTGAAAAATCTTCTCATCCTCATCTTCTCTCCTCTTTCCTAATTAACTCTCCACTTTTTGCTTTTAATTGGAAAATAATCGTGGATTTTGGAAAGTTACCCACATCTTTCCAGTCTCTAATTATCTCATCCGTCCATTCTATTTTCCCAGAATTGATCTTGATCATTCATCCTACCAGGAATTCCTATATAAATCCCCCTTTCCTTCTCATATGATCATTAAGAAATTTTAGTATCAAACTTATGCAGGTTTTTATTCCATTTTTTATCAATCATTTTCAAAATTTATCGAATCTTTGAGTCTAGATATTGTCAAATTCATCTCTAAGTGCCAACTAGAAACATCTCAACAGAGTGCAAAGAAGTAACAAAAGGTATTAAGCATATTCAATTTCCTTTGAATTAAGTTTCATATTTTAATTCTGATTGTCAATGCTTATCTTTTTGTTGTTTGTAGGGCTTTCATGTAAATAGTAGTTTAGTGTTTTTAAATCTGACCTGTTTGTTTCAGTATTGCGGATTTTCCCTACGACACATGGTGAACCCAACGTGAAATTATAGACCTTGACATATAGGAGGGTAATGGAATAAGAAATTCATTTGCATACATACGTGTGTGTGTGTCTTCTGCAGTTATTCCATTATTAGATGTTAGAAAGATATGAAAAGATAGATCATAGATTTTCCTCATTTACATATGGCACCCCCAGTGGGGCAAAATCATAAGGTTTTCAAAGATTTGGTCATATCTTCCAAATGAATTCAAATTTTTGTATGAATTTTTTTTCTACAAGTTGAAGTTGATATCAAGATCATATAGTCCAAAAATTAGATTTTTATGATTACTTTTGTGCAATATACGATTTGTTTATGATTTTTAATAAACAATTAATTCTGGGCATAAATCAATTTTTTTTTTGAAAAATTTACATTTCTGAAAATCTTTTGAAATTAGAAAGGGGGTATGTTATTTGTAAATTCAATTTTGATGACAAATAATGGCCAAAAAAAAAAAATCTTTGAAAACTAGGTTGTTTTGATAAATTGGGTCCCTAGGGCACACATGAAGGATTTTTTTGAAAATTATTGCATTTTTGGAAAGCTAACTGATTTTCAATAGGGTTACTTATTTCCATTTCTAGTTTTTTGGGTCTAGCAATATATCTAAAAATTGGATCTTGATGACTAGGTCAAAAGCACAAAAAATTAAGGCGCACTTATTCCAATTCAAATTGATTTCTATGCTCATCCTTGATAAAAATTTTATTTTCTAGCCATGTCAATTTTGCTTCAGCTTGGATTTCTTTTTTGTGTTGGACTAACTTTTTTGGAAGCTTCTGAGGATTCTAAGGAGCTAGAGAAATTGCCCAGCTAAATGGTAAAAATAAAAGCTGCACATTAATAATCAAAGGTACACATCCTTGAACTCTTTAATTTTTACCTTTTTCTTTTTTTGTGGAATTATTTTTCCAAACATACATTAATTAGGAATACCTTGCATTTTTATGGACAAAGGTAAAGGCCTATTCTCTCACCTTTTAGGTGATCAAAATGCTAAACCTATCAAAGTACCACTTAGATAGATAAGGTTTGAAATGAACCACATTTTCTTTATGTTTGGAAGTAAAAGATAGTAGGGATATGCTCTCATGACCTTTTAGGTGATCAGAATACCAGACCTATCTTAACTTTATTTCAATTTTATTTAGTATCATTAATCCATATCGGGTGTGTCTCCCAAGATTTTCCTTAATGAGGTCAGTGAGAAGGAACGACCCAAGTGGGATACAACCATTTTAACCATAGTAATCCAACCCACTATAAAATAAAATGCATTCATCCTTAATGGGGTGAGTGATGAAAAGAGATTGAGAATTATACCTCCTCTAGTAGTCCTTCGAGATAGCACAAAATTGTGTTTTTATGTGTGTGAGAGGCCTTTGTAATAAGGGATAAACTCAAATTTTTCAAACAGAATCCCTATTACAACTTGGTTAAGTAGAAAGCTTATCATTTATCTATTGAAGCCAAAATTGACTATAGGTAGCTTGACTGAATTTTTTTATGTGTAAGACCCATGGAAATGATCGAGAATATACATTGAATGAGTAGATTATAGGACAAAACAATTGTTTGAAGTGCGTGTTGTGTTTGATGATCTCATTGTTTCAATCCTAATCTTATATTTTCAAGTGTTGTCAATAGTCATTATCTTTGATTTTGGAAGTTCACCGTTAAGGATTACAGGTCCTTAGAACCAAGAAATCAATATCAACATCTCAAGTCTTCACCACATAGATATATCTTTCTCTATTAGACTTTACCATAAGACATGCTTCATTTTTGGAACCCTATCCTATTAACTTAGATCACATTCCTATCATTTAAAATCAATAGCAAGATGTATCTTCCATACCCTTTTGGTCAGAGATCAATCATCAAATATAAAAAAAGGAATAACCTAGATGACATGTACTTGAAATCATTACCCCCATATGAATAATTACAGGAACCCAACTACTATGATGATATAGACCCTTCCATGTATTCAGAAAGTCTTGATGAGATAACACAACCACTTGTTAATCCCTTTATGCTTCACTATCCCCAACCTTAGTATCAACAATCACAAAATATCAATGCCTTACATTTTCAACAAATACCCCAATCTAAAGCTCAATATCAAACCTACTATAGATCATATGTTCTTACATCACAACCTCGATATCAAAGGCAAGCTAATGTATCTATTAATGTTGAAAACATGTCACAATGAAAAACTGATATCCTCATGCAATAAAATTAAGGCAAGCAAACCGATTTAGATGAACTTCAAAATTGGAGTGGACCAAAGTCTTACACCACAGGGGACTTATATCCCTACCCTATTGATCAATAAATCTATAGGCCTCTGATTAAATCACATCTCAATGAACATCCTCTTACTTCCTCAAATCCATCACCAAGGATTTCTCAAACAAACACAATTGAAAATATGTCATCCTTTGGACATCAATCAAGTATGGTTAGAAGAAACCTATGCCACCACATTTTCAGTCAAAAAATAACTTACAACATGCAAATGTCAATGTGGTATCACCAACAAGACTGCTCAAGTAGAAAAAAATTCTAATCTAATCCTTTTAATCATTTCTATCAAAAATTGGCTTATAAATATCATATTATTGTTGAAAAAGGTCATAATCATCTACCCATGTCTAGAAATGGAACATTCCAAAATAATCACACCAATAACACATCTACCTCCCAAGAAGAAGTTTCCCCTCAAGAAGCCTCCATATTTCCCATCGATCCTTCATCCCCAGTAACGTCACAAGAGAAATCTTTTCCATTTTCATTGAATGATATATCCTATGATGAGACCTCCCAAGGGCTATCAATAATGGATTTCCAAGTTAATCCCTTTCCTAATACAATTCCCTTCTACAATTCAGAAATCCAATGCCACTATATGATCCATTCCTAGACAAACCTAGTCAAGAGAGTCACATTCAAAGTCATTCCCCCTCATGCAAATGCATTGAACCCTTCCAATAATCCACCATACATATCCAAAATCATACCCCATTTCAAGAGGATGATGCAAAGCATGAATAAAAATTCCTAAATAAAATCATGATCAAGATCTCAACAATGACCAAATTTATCCAATTTTTTACCAAAAACCCATCTTTCTAGAGTCTCATGAAGATTATACTATTTTTTTTCATCATATCCAAGATGATCCTCTTCTATCCCAAGAAATTTTTTTTTGTCCAAGTCTTATTGACCATCATATTCCTAAGAAATACAATGTCACCCCTTCCATTATTCCTGATGATGTTAATCATTGTCAAGAGAAAACCACACTTAAAATTGTGTCAAATGATCTCATTCCAAGTCAAGATCAAATTATCCCTTCACCTTCATGTCGACCACAAGATCTCATCATCCCTTCAGATCCTCCTAATGAGTCTACCATTCCTTCACCTCCATGTACTAATATTCCATACCCTCCACAAGATCCAATCCTAGAAAATGATACTCCTATTTCTCTACCTATGCCACCTCAAGACTCTATTATCCTTTCTATTCCCTTGCGTAATCTCATCACATCTATACAAGTTTTTCATTCAGTCTGGTCCACTCCATGATCCTAATTGTCCTAAAAAATATCCCATCACCCCTACAAAAGGTAATAATGAGCTTCCTACATATAAACTTGGTTCACTCACTTTCATTCCAGCTAGTATACTTCATGATCCTATCATGCCTAACATACATCCTCTACCTCAAAATGTACTGACACCTTGCTATCAAAGTAACAAGTATCCCTTTGCTAATAAGGTCTTTCAAAGCATGTGCTATCAAGGAAAAGGGTTGGTATCCATGAAAAAGGAATATTTGACCCTCTTTATATAATAACAAACCCCAAAGATCATGGCCCAGGCTACATGGATCACACTCAAGATGTTGGTATCATTCACAAATCCCGCATTCTTCCATTTAAACCCAAGCCTGCATTAAAGCCTTCAAATCTTCTATCCATCTTGGGTCCTTATATCCCTCCATCACCTATCCCTATCACTTTTTGGTCACAATTCACCTATCCTACCCAAAATCAAGATGACCAAAGGCACACATCCTTGAACACATTTCCACAATATATCTACATGAACCCTTCATATTATTCATATCCATCCATGACCCCCAACACCTTTGGAAGTGAAGCATAATAATATCAAGTTCAAGAATCCACATGAAATAAAGGATCAACATGTCAAATCTAATAGACATGTAAATACAAAGAAAAATATGATCCTAAAGAAAAAATCAATATCGAAAATACCATAAAGACCTATCAAAAAATGAAAAATTAAAGACAATGTGGGTTCCTAAATCCCTCATTGAAGAAATTTGTTCTAACATATCATAGGGAAAATAAAATGTGGATTCCCAAGTCGCCCATACAAGACTTGGGCACAAAATAAAAATCAAAATTGGCATTCAAGCTTCCAAAGGCTTCCTCCAACCCTCTATCCAAACATCTTCCACCATCTATTTCCAAATCCATCTTGGGTCCTTATGTTCCAAAATCCATACTCACTTCTCCATTAAAATATCAAACTCCAAAGCCCACTTTTCCTCCAATGTTCATCTTTCCTCCATCAGTCCACCACCCCTCAAGGTGTGTTCCAATGTTGATCTTGATAACATTTCCCACTACCCATACAAAAATGACTCCAACACCCCATCCATTGTCCACCACATATTTTCCATCTTTCAATTCCAAAATAATGGATCATAATTCTCGTATCTCTAAGTCGGGACACTACAGAAATCAACTTTGAGTTCTACATATCCAAGTCCCAACAATGTTTAGGGAAGCAATAGAAGGAATTAGGTTGAGTGTGGGTAACTGTATTTGTTTTTTTTCATTATTGGAAGTTATTCATCTCTCTTTGCTTATCTTTTATTATTTTGAAGGGTTAACTTTATTTAGTAGTTTACTTTGATTAGTTTAGTGCTACTAACAAGTTTTCTCGAGCCTATGCAAATTTTCCCTATGCCACCTGAAAGATCATTTTTAGAGAAAATATGCTTTAAGGGGTCAAATTTTATATGAGGACATGAGTTTTAGCCTTAAGAAGATAATGACTTAATTTTGGGTAGAAAAAACTAAAGCAAGACATTGTTTTTTAATTGAAGTGTGTTAGGTTTCATAATCAAGCATTATACAACTAATGTAATGCACATGTCGCTCTTTTCCAATCTTATCATGTTGAGCTAGTAAATTTATGAGAACATGAGAAGTAGAAAAAGTGTAAAGAAAAAATGGTTGACTAGGTATAACAGGTTATAGAATAGGAGGATGAGAAAGATATTGTTTCAATTCCTCAAAATATTTTTTACATTCATCACTCCAATGAAAATTTATGTCTTTATTTAGAAATGAGGTGGAAGGAACTGTTTGATCCACAAGATGTGACACAAACCTATGAATAGCTTGAATTTTTCCTTGTAAACTTTGAATTTGTGAAATGTTTTGGGGAGGTGACATATTAACAATAGCATTGTTTTTTTGTATCCACTTCAATTCCCCTATTTGAGATGATGAATCCTAAAAGTGTTCCACTATCTATGCTAACAACACATTTTATACTTACATATTCATTCAAAAATTTGTCTAAGAATATTAACATGATCATTCAGAGAAATTGATTTAGCCAAAATATCATTGACATAGAATTCTAAGATTTTGTGTACATAATCATAAAATATAAGATCCATAGTGCATTGATAAGTAGCACCAACATTATTTAATCCAAAAGAAATAACAACCCAAAAGAATGTTCCATATGGTGTTATGAAAGAAAATTTCTATTGATCTTGAGGAACAAATATTTGATTATATCCAGAAAAACCATTCATAAAATATAATAGGCATGGCCACTTGTGGAATCAACTATCATATCAATATTTGGAAGAGGAAAATCATCTTTTAAGGAAGCTTTATTGAGATCTCAAAAGTCAGTGCACATTTAGATATTATTCTCAACTTTAGCCGAAACCACAATGTTTTAAATCCAAGGGGAGTAATCAATAGGACAAATAAAGCCATCATAAAGAAGTTTTCCAATTTCAACCTTCACAAGAAAAGAAATATTAGGGTTTGTCTTTCTAATATTTGTGTTTACCGGTTTAGCATTAGAAACTAGGACTATGTTGGAGTATGTCCAATGAAATATATCTAGGAATTCATGAAGAAGAGAACAAATATCTTGTTGTTCATGTTCATCTAGGCATTTTCTAATTTTTATCACCTTCTCCTTATTCTAAGGGTCCATTTGAATATCAATAATTTCACTTATCAAGAGATTTATTTATTGAGGGACACCCATAGGCAAATGGAATTCATGAATCTTCTCAATATCAACATCTTTCCCAAAGTAGGCTTTAGTATTTAAACAATGAGAAAAACCATGATAAGGGTGATATCAAGGAACATTGTCATAATTTCCTAACAATTAAACCAAGGAATCATTTGTACTAAAAGTATCAAGAGAAGGCATATTATAAGTAGAATGAACATCTATAAGATGAGGATTGATGATAGGAAGAGATTCAAAAGAAAATATAGCATTGATATTAAGAGAGGGTTTACAAGACTTCATAGAAGGTTTAAAGGGAATGTATCTAAGACCAAAATAATTCTCAGGTCCATCATTTTGTAAAGGCACTTGAAACCATTTCTCATTCACACCACACCCATTACCTATATAATCATGTTTAGCTAAGAGATGATAACTAGGACCACAACAAGAGGCCATACAAAAAATGGATAAGGGGACCTCATAGGTAACTATGTCATAAAAAATAGGTTTTGAAAGAGTGTCAAGCATGTCCTTAGAGGTTGAAGCTACAAAAATGTTATTACTCAGTTGGTATGGAAGAGGTGAAGATATTTTTGGCTCAAGAATAGTTTCATTTGTTTTGGGTTCCATTGAAGGAACTATATATTCTCCTTAAAAGAGGGTGTAAAATCAAAAGATCGCAAATCATCATATAAGTGGACACTTTTGAGATAAGGAGTATCTAAATAAGGAGAATATTTCTTTGGTTGAATCAGAGTAGGAAAAGAATGAGAATGAGATTCAGTACATAACCAACTTTTCAACTTATCATTAGTGACAATAATATACATGATTTTGTTATAGATGAAATTCACTTTGTGCTGAAGTATTAAAGGAATTGCTTGCATGGTATGTAGCCATGGTCATCCCAAGTGAAGATTATAAGTGAGAGTATTAGATATAACATGAAGAGGTGTAGGTAAAATGATACAACCTACCTTAATAGATAAGGTGATAATAACCATAGTTTGTTTAGTGACATTGTCAAATCCACTAATAGAAATAGAATTAATCTTATTTAAAGAAGTATCTCTATTAATATTGTGCAATAAATTAATACTAAAAAGATTTATATTAGACCCATTATCAATTAAAGTTCTTTGAATAAGATTACCATTGATAAAGAAAACAAGAATAAGAGGATCATGTTGATCTTGCATTTATTTAGAAGGTAGTTCATCTTGAGAAAACATAGTCTTAGCTTGAGTATTTTTTTTTGTCAGTAATAGGTTTTTTGTATTAATATATAAAAGAAATTATATTTATAATACTTCCACAGTACTTTTTCTCCTAGCCCTAAATTTCCATCTTCTGTAGGAGTCCATGCTTCATTAAAATCTGCATATGTATGAATCCATCTATTAACCATATCAGTCTATGTTGTTCTACTTACACTTCAAAATATAACATTTAAAACATTTACATTGATTTGGCATAAAGCCGAGTATACTAAATTTCAAAAAACAACCTAGAGCTCTGCTTTTCGGCTTTAATCTGGCTCTGTTACTCTACTAATTCTCTGGTTTATCTTGGTTTTAGCTTCTTTAGCTTCTATCATTGTTCCCTTCCTTCTTCTCCTTAGCTTGATGATGATCATTTCTTTCCATAACAGATCCAAAATTTCAAAATTTCAAATTTTAAAAATGTGTCTTTGCAAAATGGGGAATTAGCTTTCAGTTTCTAATCATATCTCCTCCCTTTTTGGCCCATTTGTGTGCACTTTTTGCACGACACCATCACCTCCAATTTCTTCATCCTTTCTGCTTCCCTATGCTCATGCAATGCTACCTCCTCCTTGACATGTTGAATATTATCTTAAGTATTAGTCGCATTCATACATGTTAGGAATAAGGTGTCTCAACCTTGGATAATTCCTATTATTATTATTTGTTTTGTAAACTGTATTTCTTGCAAATAATGTTGATGTGTCGGCATCTTGAATTGTGTGTAAGGAGATCATGGCTAAAATGGTTATGATGAATTCCTATGACACATAAGAGCTATGTCAGGAAGATTCAATGACAGGTGAAGATATGTGGCAACTGATAAATGTGAGTACTGTACACTCTTCCCCAATCGAAGAAGAGTGAGTACTGTACACTCTTCCTATTTTCTCGGAGAATGGTAAAAACCCTAATACGGTTATCGTTGGGAGTAGCCCTAAAAAAGTGAAGCGCATGATATAAGCATTTTTTAGGGTTGCGAAGAGTAGCGATGCGAGTGTACTGTTGGAACGTTTTATGCTGCCGTGATTTGTCTTCAAGGGTTTTTAAGTCTTCTGAAAGAACTTGCATTGCAAGTGTGTTGTAAGCTGTAATAGTTTTGATCAATACATTGTGCAGGTTTTGGAGTGCTGGGGTTTTTTACCGAAAGGTTTTCCCAGCGTATATCTTTGTGTCATTCTCTATTTTTCTATATGCATGGTATGTGGTTGCAATATCTTAGTTAAAGTAGTTAACGAATCTGAAATTGTAAGGGTTTAAAAGAATTTGCACAATACTTTCCTTTAGAGATTAGCATAGGAAGCTGTTTCCGCACCTGAGTTTCCTTACAATACATTCTAATAAAGAAGCTATATTAGTTTGCATAGGAGGTGGACCCGACATGTTTCTCAATACTTTTTATAATGCTTCAGGATTAATTTATGAGGTTTGAATAAGCTCCCAAAGAGATATGTTGGCAAGAGTCGCATGTAATTTTTCTACCAAATCATATTTTTTCCAAGATTTTGAGGGAGACAGGGTGCTAGAGGAAGCACTGATTGAGAAGCAGGAAGAGGTTTAGACACAAGTAGATTACTAGGTTGTCGATTATCCCTTGTGTTAAATGTACGAGTAACTTATTGATAATATTTAAGAAAATCCAAAGGAATTATCACTTTTCCTTTAACAATTATGATTGGTTTATTAGGAGTTTGAAATTAATTTGCATCACTAAAACCTTAAATAACAATAATAAGTTTATTCATTGGTTGAGGAATATCTTGACAAAGTTGGACAAATAGTTTTAATTTTTAAACATTATTAAAATAGTCATTCACATATATCATGTTAATCAACTGTTGGTAAAAGGATGGCTTAGGATCCATAGAGGAAGACTAAATTTAGATGAAGTCATTCATGGCTTCATCTAACATATCAAATTCATCACTACTAAATGATGCATAAAGGCTCTAAGTTATTACAAAAATAAATCTGACATTGTAACGTGCAATACCCCTCCAACCCTAACATGTCCTTTCTATGTTTGTTGGAAGTTAGGGAATGTTGTAGGGCTTGGTTTTGATAAGAGTGTGATTCTTCTTGAGGTTCTTGCATAATCCATTATATTCTAACTATAATACCTTCACATCCTATTTTTGACAATATTTTTGGTTATGTTCCTTCATGTTTATTCATCTCTTCTTATGTGTCCATGAGATTTTAGGAACTTGATGTTATGTAGTCACCTGATAGATCTAAATGGTTACCATGTGAGGTACTCCTTATCAATGATTAAGATTCCCTTGGATAAATTCATTATAATGACTAAATAGTTGATTATGATACTTTAATGCTTATGTCCTAATTGATATATGAATATGGTTTCAAGATATCCTTAACGATTAGGTTCTTTATATGTTATGATTCTAATTTACATTGACATGATTATTGATCGTTTATGATTACATGCATGATTATGATTATCTCTCTAATTATTAATCTTTATTAAGGGATTAACCCAAATCACATAATGGATTACATTATGGATTTGATATATATGTTACTCTGTATTTGATTAATAATGCCTTTTTGACTGGGTTCTTACATATGTGTATGTGTATGTGATCTACTTGTATGGATAGGGGAGAAGTTATAGTTACTCACCTAGTGAGGTCCACACAATGTCTTGACCCCTGTCATTATCTGCACTATACTTTGTATATATTCACATGTATATTTGTTTGGTGATGTAGGCTTGTAGGTACCGGGAATCGAATTCACCTAGCTTCATAGGTATGAGTGTTACCTCAAAATCCTTGATGGTTTTTGTTGCAAATATAGTAACAAGGTCCCTGCATAAGTCTCCCTTTTTAAATTATCCAATTTAGGAATATTTGTGTTCTTTCTTTATCAGTTAGCTATCAGGATGACAAACCCTAATTTACCTTTCTTGGTGAGGCATGGTTGTGGATAATGACTTGTGGTTCCTTGCGTTCTGTTGTATGATTTGTTTATTCATTTCATTTATTTCTCCTTCTTGGGATGATTCTTAGTTGATATTTTCTATGTTGTGTTTCAAGGTTTCATTCTTGGTCACGAGATTGGCTTGACTTGCCTTGCTGGTTGTGATTGACCTTGTTTCATCTTGTGGTTATCTCGATGTGTTTCCTAGTTGAATTTTATGGCCTCTTTGGATGATTAGATTTAGTTTGAGGCAAGTGATTTTGTTCTATCTGATTTTTATATCCTATAGTAAGTATAAATATGTAATAATATTAGTGTTCTGATTTATTACTTCATAATCATATAGATTATAGTATTTGGTATTTGATATATATATACATATATATATATATATATATATACATACATACATGTATATATATACATACATGTATATACATACATACATGTATATACATACATACATGTATATACATACATACATACATGTATATATATACATATATGTATGTATATATACATACATATGTGTGTGTGTGTGTGTGTGTGTATAACTTATATGTGATTATATTTGCATGATTATGGAAATCTTTTTTATGGTGTATATTTTGGGATTAAGGTGAAGTATAATATTATTAATAAATAAATATTAAATAATTGGAGGTATAATATTCTTAATTGTTAATTATTAATAATGTGGAGAGGTTTTGTGTGTGTGTGTGTGTGTGTGTGTGTGTGTGTGTAATTATTTATATCTTATATGAAACATATTATGATAATAGCACATATGTGTATGAATGAATATAAAAGCGTTTATTATAGTTGTATTTGAGTAATATATAGTTGTGAGTTTATAACTATAATAAGTTATCTAATAATGCCCTTTAGTTAAGAGTTAGTTGGGAGTTGGTTAAATTTTCTCTCAACCTTTGGGAAATCTATTTATATGCATTCCTTTTTCCTTTTGTGAGAGGGGGTTTTTTCTAAAGTCTTGAAGAAATATTGTCCATGTGTTTTTCATGGAGATTTTGGAGAAAAATTTGTCAGGTGTGAGGGAGAGTTTGTGAGCATATTTCTTGAAGATTTCATGGTTTTCTTTGTTTTTGGGAGAAGGACATTTTTGGAGAGTTTTCAATGGTTGAGGGAGGGAGTTATTGTTGTGTAATTTGACATTATCTCATGGATATTTCTGAAAGTGGGGAGGGTTTTTTATGATATATTTCAAGTTTGGATTGTCTTCCTTGTATTACCTCCTTCTTCCTTTTTCGATTGAATCTTCACAGGACCCGAGGTAAGGATTGAATATCCTATTGAAATTTTTTATTTGATTAAATATGGATTGATTTATATATTTTAATTATGTAGTATATCTTTAATTATGTATTATATCTTTAATTTTCATTCCTATAAGTATTCAATAGTTAGAATCATTTTGGTGAAAATTGCCATGTGTTTACCTAGATTTTCTAACAACCCATTTTTGGAGATCTGTTATTTAAATAAAATAAATTGAGTCTAGGGTTTTTATTGATTAATTTTATGGAAGGTAAATTCATATTTTTCAAATGGATATCTTTCATATTTCCTTTATAAGGTCAAATTAATTCACTATTATGTACATTGTTTTAGACTATTTCTGTCCATTCTTTGTTCTAATTTTTCAGTGAAGTTTCTATGATTGGTACAAATTGGTACGGTCATGTAGGTCTAAAATTCATATCCAAAATAGTTCTTTATCTTATCTTTCATATTCCATTGGTTTGGTATTTTTTTTTTTTTTTTTGTGAAATTTACAATTGTTTAAGTGAAGGTAGGTCTGAATCCTAACTAGGGTTTTTTGTTTTAGAACAGAAACCATACTTTCTTTCCCACCATTGGATCATCATACAAATATGAGAGAGATTTTTAAATATTTATTTCATATTTTTTTCTTAAGATATTTAATTAATTATGTATTTTGTGGAATATATGGATTACTGTTCATTAATGAGTTTTCTTGGTATTTAACCATTGTTTGAAATAAATCAATTTTTTAGAAGTTGTCAAGTTTTAGAGGCTTGTTGGTTACCAGAGGATTTTAGGATATTATTTTTTATTCATTTGGATATTTATTACACTAAATATGGTTATTATATCTTTTATGGTACAATTTTATTCCTCTTTAAGTATTTTGGATATTTTGAGTGCCAGATTAGAGTTTAGGGTTGTCTAGTGGATTAGGGACAACATATACTCTCCTAAACTCAATCAATTATTGTTATTTTTTTTTTGATCGGTAAAAGGCTGAAGCCAGGATTTCATTATTATTAAAAATAATTTTTACAGTGTAACCCCACTCGCTGCGGGCGCTGGTAGGAAAGAGTGGGGTCGAGAAAACCTCCAGCCTTGCCCGGGACAAAAGTCATGTACCTGATATAGAAATATACGTGGGCATTCCCACGACTCAAGCTTTGTCGAGATTTCATAAATACATAGGTCTGTGGGCATACCCACTGCCGATAAAAAATTAACAATTTACAATTTACAATTTACAGATTTTAATGACCATGATAGTTACAATTTTGATCACATTTTGAGATATCGTTCTGCGGTCCTTAACTTCAGAGGGAGCTTATATTGGTGCCGAATTGAGCCCTTCCTCCTGAAATGCATAATAGTATCCTTGACAGCCAATGGTTGATTTATCGTCTTTAAGAATAGATTTACGTTAGGCCGTAAGACCTTGATCCGAGATTACCTCATTAGAAATCATGGTTAGCGATCTAAAGCATGTATAATCATCCTAAACAAACTGTAAAGGAGTGGGATACATAATGGTAAGATAAAAGTACAAAAGAACATGTAATCTTATTTATAAATATTAATGACATCTGCCTGATCTTACTAAATAAATAAATTAAAGCTACAAGTAATAATCTAGATATCATTATGCAGTTAGTCGTTAGTAGAGGATCTTATGAAAGAGAGCCAGAAATACCCGTTAAAACAGCTAACCACCCACAGCTACTTCATGACTATAAATAATGAACCTAGATGAATTCTAGCATTAACATCTTTAAATACTATTGTGGTCTTTAGGAGAGCAATCAGCAATATAGTTAGACCACTCATTTGGATCGGAAAATAGAGAGACCATCTTTAATTATAGTCTCTAGCCATATTGGCTAAATTTCCTTTAATCAATAAGGCTAATAGACGAAACTTGATATTATCAATTATTGTTATTGCGTTGATGTGACTTATTTTATGTTGTATTATAGATCTTATATATTTTTATGATTCACTTTTTGGTTAGGGAACCTAAGTACACTAGGTGAGTGGCTCATGGTAAGGGGTCGGGGCCCTAAGTGGCTGCCAAGGTAACCCAGTATTGAGTTATCTTAATCAAGTGATAACATTAATAAAAAATTATTGGGATGGGGTAATTTCACACTAATAAAGATTAATTTTATGCCTCTCCCATTCCACTAGTTTTATTAAATACTAGATATGGGAGTGGGAGAATATGCCTTTGTGATGGCACAATCAAACAACCTTTTCTCCATGAAAGGTGTTCGGTTTTGCATGTGCCTAATTGGGGGTCAGGAAGGATAGTACCAGGGTAAACCAAGGGGTGAGGGATATGTGATGAAACTCACCTATCTTGTATCTTAGAGTCCCTACCAATGTATTCATGCCTCTATTGGTCCTTGTTGCCTTCTTGTGTCTTCAGTTGTGTATGTTTTGGGAAAGGTTATTGCCACCTTAGGAATATCTTAGTTGTACCTTCTTGCATGGACCTTGGTTTCTATCTCCTAGAATGGGGGAGTGGACATTTTTGGATCCACTTGGTTGGGTGTGTTAATCTCTAAGTTTTGTTGATGATTAGTGACCAACACTTAGTCATTCACTTAAGCAGTTTTAGTTGGCTATCACTGTGGCCGAGCTAAAACTATGCAAGGCCGAGCAACATTGCCGAGCAGTATTCAGTTTGCCTAGTTACATTGCTGAGCGGAGTTACATTTCTGAGCCGAGTAGGATACAGAGATGTTAAGTTTTGAGAAACAAAGAAGTCAAGTGCTGAGCAGAACAGTTTTTGTAAACATGTCTGGAATGATTCAAACTTCGAGGATAAGTTATCTGGCTGACTTCTATAAGCTTTTTGGGCCGACTTATGTATGCATTTAATATTCTTCTACAGAGTTAGTTATGTATTTAATTGTTTCATCCTATGCATGATCTATTGTGAACATTAATTGTAATACCATCAAGGTATGGGTATTAGATCTTGATTGTTGATCTAGATCTCGCTATCAGACTTGAACGGATATATTAGATTGCTTCTAAACCCTATTTTGTAAGTGTGCAAGAGAGAAGATGAAGTGTGTGGTGACTGCATTTTGAAGTGAAATGTACAGAGGGTTATTTTGATAAGATGCAGAGATCAAGTAGAGTGACAACACTATAAACAATAGAGTAAAGTTATATCAGATTATGAGATCATAGAAGGTACTGGAAAGAGGAGATTCGTCATCAACATCTGAGTGCATAATGAAGGATCAATACTTGAGACATTCTAATCATTGTATCAAGTGAAAATCTCTTAACAGAGTGGTTCTCTAGCAGACCTTTCTAAATCTCCTAACAGAGTGCTTACTTTATTCTAAGTGGAAATTCTTTCACAGGGTAGATTGTAATGATATTTAGCTCTTAACCGGGCAAACCTTTAACAGGGTAGATTGCATTTTGTAATCAACTTTTGTAGCCTTAACATGCACACTTTATTACTGTAGTAGTGGATAATTTTGTGGGTGTCATCCCCACCCCAGTTTTACCTATTTGGGTTTCTAGGTTACCAAGTTATTGTGTTATGAGTTATTTATTTCATTGTGTGGATGCTATCTGATATTACATTAGATTCATATATGTATGAATGTGGATCAGTTTGTTTTAAGTGTTTAATTTTGAAGATCTGATTCACCCCCCCTCTCAGTATCTTGCTTTTCCATTATTGTATTTCCAACTATTGGTATCTAGTGAGGGAACATCAGAGCAAAAGACAAAAGAAGTGGAAACTACCCCTGAGCCACAGATGACTCAAGGTCAAATTGCTATAGAACAGGACAAGACCAAAGATGCATTAGACTCAACTAATTCTATTGATCTGACTACAGAAAGTCTGATGGATTTCATAGTTGATGATCCAAGCAATTTGAATGTCGAGGAGCAAGACATGCCGAGTGGTACAAACATTGATTTGTCTATTAAGGAAATTGATACTGAAGAAGGAAAGACCACAACATCTGATGAGATAATTGAAGTTGTCAATGATCAGAAATGTGAAGAGAAACAAAAAACAAATGCACAAGAGGTAACTTCACAGAATCCACCTATTTTAGAGGTTGTGAAAATAGTTTTAGATAGTGGAGTAGTGATAATGGATACTATTGATAAGCCTAAGGAAGAAGAGGAAATGCAAGTGTTAGTTGATCTACCACACTCTGCATCATCCACTCCCATAGGTCATAAAACTAGTGGTATTCCCAATCCACAAACAATATTGATAGAATTAAAAGAGGCAATGGACATTGAAACTGTCACAGGAAAAGGTATTATGCAGCCGAGCATAAGTTCACCAGAGTTGAAGAGAAACAAAGTTCTAAAGAAGTCTCAAATTCTAGATGTAACTGTAACACTTGGAATTGAAAAATGTTGATTAAAATGTAACGTGTTGGAATTGGATTGTGTTACTAAAATGTAATAGATAAAATGGATAAGATATAAAAATGATTGATTTGATTTATAGATTGTTTTTGGATTGATTATCTTGAAATGTAAGGTGTTGATGTGTAGATTATTCTTTGAATTACCTAGATTGTATTAACCTTAATTGAATTTAATTGATTAGATGTTGTAATTGTGATGAAGGAGAAGATAAGATGTTCCTTTTTACCCTCAAATTCACAAATGGGAGATCCAAGTTGATCAACCCAAGAGAAGGGTTAATGCACAAGTGAATCAACTATTTGGAAAGGAGAATAACAAAGGAAATACCTTAAATTCTGTTAATTATATGTATAGAAATGATATAAAATAGTAATTGAAGAGATGGGAGAAATGCACTAACCTTGAAATATTACAGATCAAAGAATGCTACTTTCTAAGATCTGTAGACTGTTTCTAGAAAAACTGACAGTTGATACCAAACTGAAACGCAGAGACAAACAAAACCCAGAAATCATTTTCCATTCCAATGTCGTCTTATGAAAAAGGTTGACCTTGACCCACAAATGTCAACCCTGACCCAATAATGTTGACCCTGACTTGCACAGTTCTGAAAGTGAATTTGTTCGCGGATCCTGAAAGTTTGCCGAAAAGGGTATCCAGATCTGGGCTCAAATCCACTGTTTTGTACCTATACCTACAAGAAAAAGGAGATTGTTTTGTTGTGGGGGGAGGGGTTTTCCTTATTCAAACCCCGATTTAGGAATTAACCTTGAAATCAATAAAGTATAGAATGCTAACAAGTAGTAGAATTGAATCAATGAAGCTATGATATTCAATAGATATGTAATTGAAATTCGAATGTATGCAAGTATGTAAGTATGAAAGCATGAAATCAATATGAAACATAAACCTCCATTATTTTATGCTTGAAATCCACTTTGAAGAGATGATGAAGGAGTCTTGAAGATGCACAAAGGATCTTGAAGGAAGATCACGCCCCCATGATGGCTAGATCTAGGGTTTGAATTTTGAATCTTGAATGTTTGCACCTAATCCCTTCAAAGGCTTGAGATCTCGATTCCTTGATCCTCAATGGAGAATTTGAATGCTTTAGAGGAAGACTTGAACACCTTGAGAGATTGGAAATGGATACTTGAATCTTTTTGCTTCTTGACAAAATCTTGATTAGAGCTTTTTTGCACTTAGAAGACTTAGAGAAAATGAGAGGAAAATGCTTCCTTTTATATGAAATTAGGGCACAATCTTCCAAGGAGGCCTACATAGCATAATTAAATTCTAATTAAACCCATGCCCCTAGAAAAGGAGCTATATTAAATATAATTTAGGAATTAATGTTTTGAAACCCCAAACAGCCAACCCGGAAGCGGGAAAACTGAATTTTTTATGAGCCCCGACAGCCGACAAGCTTCCTGATTTGAAAGGGGGACCCAGGTCAGGATCAAGAAAAACCCTAACCTAGGTCAAGGTCAAGGTTGACCCTGACCCAGGGGGTCAGAACCCCTGGAAAATATGCCAGGTGGGGTAGGAGGTGCCTGGAGAGGCCCAATCAGGGTCTTGAACTAGCACAAAAGCACGAGATGATGCAGAAATAGGATGATGATATGGTAGAGGTCAAAAAAATCCCCTAAGGAGGGCTAAAAACTCTTAACATGGAAGTGATTCCATTTTAAGATGATACATTAAGCCCCCACTTTAGCGGGAGTACAAAAATCGAATGTGCTCACAGTAAAGTTTAGAGGAAAAGGATCCTAATGGATTGCAACGAGATAGAATATCACTAAGTCGGGGATATGAGCCCCCAAACCAAGGATTCTAACTCAACATACATACATAAAGATATAGAAATAAAGAGCCATCAATCATAGAGAACATACATGACTACATAAGTAAGACAAGAACAACACTATAAATAACATAGCTTCATGATCTAATCCTACTAGCATGAATGCAAAAGAAAGAAAAGAAATAGTGATTACCTCACCTAGTAAGATTCCCACCTTACTATGAATCACCAAGAAGGGAGAGCCCCCAACAGGTTCACCCATAAACTGTGCTTGTAATTGTAAGTGTGTCTTCTGACGGCTTCTTGAAAATATCCATAGATCAACATTATTGTATCACTATGAAATATAAAATGTGTGTCCATTCAGGATTTAGCAACTTATGTGTGTTACCTTTTGAGGATTTAACATATTGTAAAAATAAAAAGGGTGCATATCTTTTTAGGATTTAGCAACTTGTGTGCGTTACCTTCCAAGGATTTAGCAAACATAAAAGTAAAAATGTGTGTCTCTTTAGGATTTATGTGTGTTACCTTCCAAGGATTTAGCATGCTGCAAAATGTAAATAAGTATAAATTATAGTACAAGGGAGACCCTATATATGCCCCCCTCCTTATCATGGCTACCCACTAGGTAGGATAAGGAATAAGAAGAAAGGATACCTACTTCACAAAGTAAGGAGATATCTAACTTAACAACAATGTATACCATATTCTTAGTGAAGAGTATTGACCCTTACATCTAAGAACATAGCTAATCGTGAAATGGATATATCACTTATGGAAAAAGGATCCTCAAAAAGGAAGAGATCTTACCAACAAGAGCCCTACTAGAGAGGAGTGCTTAGGATAAAATGTCATCTTCGAAGAAGCAAGAGGGACCCAAGATTCAACCATCAAGCTCCTTGCAAATAAAGAGGATGAGGAATCTTGGAATGAAGGATAACAACTCTAACCAAAAAGCAAGGGCAACAGTTTATAAAGACCATAATTTTCTCAATAAAGAAGAGGAAATGACCTAGGACATTCAACTCTCAAATAAGAAGGTGTCCCTGGTCAAAACATAGATCTTTTATAAGGAAAATAATGTTTGCAATATAAAAAAAGGCCACTAAGCTAAGGAAAGTAGATCCTTAGATAGAGATAGAAGGAGATAATACCTTTCCCCCCAGAGATGGCAGCAAAGGATATATCAAATTATATCAAAGTTATAAGAATTAGAGATATCCTTGGAAAGAAAAGTCCTAGAAGGAATATCATGAGTGTAGGAAGTTATAAGGATAGAATGTAGAGAGAATAACCAATTAGACTCAAAGCCACAATCATGCTAAGAATATAATGGATCCTCTAAGACTGTAATAGAACACCTCTTGCCCCCCAGTTTAAGAGACAAGAGGAAAAATAAAGTCTGATTTGTAGAAGAATGAGGGGAATTCCCTATGTCAAAATTATGGAGAAATTGTAGTACCGCTCGGGAATAAGATATAATTCCACCAGAAGCTCTATCTCTAACATATAATTTGAAATTCACACAATCAACAAGTAAATGTTTATTACTATTGTGAAAAGGACATTTGTACTTATGTAAAGCATTTCTTGGAATAGGTTTAAAAAATTCTTTCTTGGAATTCATTAATTGGATATATACTTTCTTAGCCACATCCTGAGGAGTGTCAGGATGATCTAAGGTAGGTGTTGGAAGAAGAATATCAAGAGGAGGATGATAGTTAATATCAGCCACATGAAATTGAGAAGATGAATACCCTATACCATGCATATCATGTTTAGGAGAT